>PISX010002778.1:0-151821 GCA_004024625.1 Mellivora capensis | reverse complement strand
CTCCGCCATCTTGCTCCCTGCCTGTTCCAGGCAGTTCTTGGAGTCCTTGGCTTGTATCTGCAGCACTCTCACCTCTGCCTCTGTGGTCTCATGGCCTTCTCCCTGTGTGTCTCTGTGTCTGTGTCCAAATCTCCTCACAGGACACCAGCCATTGGATTGGGGCCATCCTAACCCCGGGGTGAATTCACTTTAACTCAACTACATATGTAAAGACCCTGTTTCCCAACCAGGTCATATTTGAAGATACCATATTTGAACATAATCTTTCTGGGCGGGCGGGGGCGGGGCACAATTCAACCCACTGCAGATGTGCATTCAACACACCTTAGTTGTCAGATACGTTTCCATGAAATGGGCCACTTGTTGGGATTAAGTCAAGAGTATGCAAGCAGCAGTGACACCAAGGATAAATCGCAGAACCGGATGTTTCTAATCCTCTGCTTAGAATGGATTCATTTTGCGGGGGTGGGGGGGGTGGATGGGTGGATGGCGCATTTAGTTGAGCATCTGGCTCTTGATTTCAGCTCAGGTCATGATCTCAGGGTCGTGGGCTGAAGCATCAGGCTCCGCGCTCAGCTTTTCCCTCTCTCTGCTCCTCCCCAACTCAAGCGTTCCCTCTCTCTCCCCACCACTCAAATAAATAAATAAAATCTTAAAAAAAAAGAATGGATATGCTTTTGGCAAGGGTCTCTCCAGGGACTATTTTGAGCCTTGTTGATTAAACAACATGGTAAATACCAGTGAACAAGCATGTTTTCATTATTGTAGGGCACAGTGAATGTGTTATAGGAATAAATGGGTGAACTAAATGGAATGATCCATGTGCTATATTTTATTTTTATGAAGTGATGGCATTTGATGTTTAGGACAATAAGAAAGAATAATTTCTCTTCAGTAAAAAAAAAAATTACCTGTGTTTTATGGGGAAATTTTACAAAGGCTTTATGGATTGGGTGATTATTTCATTCAATTTCAGCTAGTTACTTCTTAAAGCATTTAGTGTCTGGTTTCTATTACGGCCTGTAGTGATTTCAGAACAACTGTCTCACTCCTAATGCAATCTCAGTATGGCTTGAATTTACAAAATGCTATTCATTTTAACATGGAAAATTACTTTCCATAATGTTCAGTCATTTCAAACGATAGAGAGAAATTTACCAGCAGATTTTATTTTTCTTCCAAAAGATCAGATATTTAGTTGTGATAGAGGCTTTTTAAATAAAGCTATTAGTGAGTTGATTGTACGTGCCATTGGAAGTTATTTACAAGGAGGAAAGAGTATGTGTTCCTTTCACTGGGTTTCTGTATAAAGCCTTAGGAATGGAAAGGAATCCTTGTGGGTGAATAAATTTGGTATTGGGGGAAAACATTCTGGATAAAAATTAAAATTAATTATGGGTAGAAAAATGACAGTGTAAGTACCTATTTTTTTACTCTTATATTATGTATTCCTTATTCATAATTATTAATATTCTCAGAGTATAATTTTTCAAAATGTTGAGCATCCAGTTCTCATGCAATAACCCAGTGAGTCTGTTGAAGATTTATTTAAGGCACTGATGAAGGTGTCAGCCAGGCTGTAAGGCTGGCCTGAAGGAGCAGAGCAGAAGCCAATGCCCACACATGTAGGGTGCGGGGAGGGGGAGGGGCGCTGGGGGCGTGGCGCAGGGAGAAGGGCGCTAGGATCAGGTAGCTAACTTAGATGCAAAACTGGTTCATGACCCAAAGGGCTGGAAAGTCATAACATTTGGGCAAAATGAGTGGCATAGCATCAGTTCTCTCCAAGTTAATGTTTAACTTTGCAGAGACTAAGACTGGATCAGGAGTGAAGAGAAAGCCGCACCCTATGGGCTGGCATCCTGGAGAGTTACAGCACTCTTCCTTAGGCCGCCTCGGTGGGTTATGTGCTAGTATGATCCAGTGCGATCTAGTACGATCTAGTACAACCCCATAAGGACTCACAGTCTTCTTTTTGCCTTATTTCCCGGTTTTAGATAATTTAGTTTAACATAAATTTCAGCTCTTTCTGTTCCCATCCCCGTTGATCCATGAATGGTGTTCACCACACACATATTTCTGGGCGGGGGCGTCAATTTTAGCCTCTGGCCAGTTACTTCGGTTTGTTCAAGTGTGACGCTAGCTCGTTCACTCGGCTCACTCGGGGGCATCTGCTGTGTGCGTCACACTGTACTAGGCACCAAGGGAGGCCAGCCGGCCCGCGGGGAGCTTATGGTCCTGCTCAAGACCAAAGAAGAACCGCAATACAGAATAGAAAACTACCGGCTGTAGTGAGGTGTGGACTTGGTATTTGGAATTTCCGAGAAGCAAGACATTTCTTCCAGCGGGGGCGGGGGGAGGGAGGACAACAAAGCAAGCAGTTCGTTCTGCAAAAACAGGTGTTGTGTGCAGGGGATCGGTAGGAACCAGCTTTTGAGAGATGGAGAGCGGGGTGGGCTTTAATAATCCCATCGTTCTCTGAACTTGTATTTGGTCCTGAAGGTTTAGCGAGGGTTCACGGAGTACAAAGACCTGGGTAACGTTCCCAGTGACAACCGGCGTCCCCAGTTCTTTTTCAGTAAAGGATATTTTGGGCTAACGGAAAACTAACACGGATCGCTTAGTGCAGAAGGCACTGAGCACACAGCCTGGGGGAGTTCCTCATGGCCCACTCGTAAACTGCAAAAAGCGAGTGGAATTTGTTAGGCCCTTTTAAATCAGCGTAGAGCGGACAAGAATTTCCTGGTTCACATCCGAGGTTCCGGGACTGTATTTCTTCCTTTTCCTCTTCCTGAAGGTGTCCTTGTGTTTGGGGCTGAGCATGCGGAGGGAAAATGACCCCCCTGCCAGCTGGAGCGAGCAGCTCAGAGCGCACAGGCGACTGGCGATTGTTGTAAATGAAATCAATGAGTTCCCACCAAATCCTGAGGAAATGCCACATCCTTCTAAGTCCACACCTCCTTCCTGGGATTCACTTCTGCTTTTCTTGAGAATGAAAAGAGTCTGAAGGTCTCCCCCCATCCCCATTGTTTTCGTAACTTGTTTTTACAGTGAGGGTTAGCAAGTGAAATGGCTTTTTGAGGCTAAGTACCAAATCCTTTTAAAACTAGTGAATGCAGGGCATGAAGTCCTGCAGGCTCTTCAGGACTCAGGAGGGGGAGACCCTGAAAGGTATCAGGTAGACTCCCAAGAAGTATGCAGGGAATGTGGTGGCTTCTAAAAACCAGTGGGTTTTTGGCCCCTGGGTTTTGTTCTCGTTAGGAGAATTGGACAGAGGGCCGAGTTTATTAGCTAAGCAAATATGGATAGGTGTCAAGTTCTCGACACATTCCGAGAATCGAGTTCTTTCACGGGGCTACAATACTGGACACAAACAAGATGTTCACTTGGGGAGTTACAGGTGCCCAGTGACTAAATACACAGAGGGATGATGAAGAAAGACTGGGGAATGGTGACTAATTAATTGCCAGAGCAGCATGGAGAAAATAAAGGCTCATTCATCTGACCTCACCGTCCTTGCCCAAGCTAATCCTACAAGGGAGTTCGCCAAGCCAGCATCCCGCCTAAATCCTGGCATTAGCCCCTGTGGCTTATCTTGCCTTGTTTGTAATTATTTTTTATTTTATTTTAAAGATTTTATTTATTTATTTGAGAGACAAAAAGAGGGTACGGGTGGGGGCGGAGGGGAGGGGCAGAAGGAAAGGGAGAAGCAGGCGAGCAGGGAGCCCGATGCAGGGCTCGATCCCAGGAGCCCGGGATCATGACCTGAGCCGAAGGCAGATGCTTAACCGACTGAGCCACCCAGGCGCCCTGTAATTACTTTAAAAACAAAAACAAAATTCCTTTTGCCATTGTTTTTCACACTAAGTTTTTGAATTATCTTTTTCTTTGATTTTAATGAAACTTTGCTCTCTTGCTGACTTTCTCTGAGTTCTTCCACTGCTAGATGACACGTGAAGTGACAGACTTCTCGGGGGTGAACTAAGTGCCATTTAATTCAATTTTTGCCCAGATATCAGGCTCCCTAAATTGAGAGGGAGGAGGGTGATGTGTTACAGTAGCTTGTAAGAAACAGTTAAAAAATTTGATTTCGGAAAATAGGGGTCCATAAAAGACTTTTTCAGTCATTTACCACATCCTAAAAATATTCAGTTGTAAGCTTTGAAATAAAGGGGGGAAAGCACTGGGTTAAAAAGAAAGATGAGGGGCGCCTGGGTGGCTCAGTGGGTTAAGCCTCTGCCTTCAGCTCAGGTCATGATCTCAGGGTCCTGAGATCGAGCCCCGCATCGGGCTCCCTGCTCAGCGGGGAGCCTGCCTGTCCCTCTGCCCTTCCCCCCCCCCCAGCTTGTGCTCTCTCTCTCTCTCTCTCTCTCTCAAATGAATAAATTTTTAAAAAATCTTTGAAAAAAATAAAGCAGTATGTAACACATACTTGAATGTCTTTCCCTAGATTCAATGCTCTTGCCTTAAAAAAAAAATTCAGAAGCTTTGGATCCTGTTACCTTCTTAGGTATAGTCATGACACATAGTGAGAAGAGATTGGTAGAAAATGTTCCGGTCTTCTCTTGTTTTGGAGTAAGAGATGAATCTTAAGAATGAATGACTACAAGGCTTGGTCATTTTGGTATTACTCTCGGAATAACATTTCCAGGTTTCAGCTTTGAAAGTATTTTAAAACCGTGATCCAAACCTCCCCTCATCTGCTATTCTTTCCAGTTTGGATGGGACGAACCATTGTGTCCTTTTCAGAATCCGCCGCCCCCCGACCAGGTGGCTTGGAGTGGAGTGGAGCACACGTCTGTGCCTCTGAAGATAATTCCTCGGACATATTTGAATTTAGTAATGCAGATTCCCAAGGCTAATATTTAAATGTGAAATAATTGGCCTTAATTGGGGGCCCAGTGGATGAGCAGTGAGAAAAGAGAGAAGGCATATATCTTAATCGGTTTCTCCCCATAATAATCACGTCTCCCCACCACTGTTCCACACACAACCTCCTTGCCTTAAAGCATTGGGATGCTTGACTAGAGCAGGAGGGATGCTTCTGACATGATATAAAGAATAATCAGGATGGGTAATGGCAAATCTAAACAAATGGCCATCGTAGTTGTCACGGGATAGCAGTAAGGTGGATGGATCCAGCTGAGAGAGTCAGCGGTGTGAGAGGAGCCGTCCCAGATGAGAAGGTGACTGTCAGGTAGAAGATCGAGTCTCATTCATGCGCCCATGCATGCTGTTCAGAGATGAGCCTGATTCCCACCACCGATCCATCATTTTGTCACTGAACTAGCCTCTTTTGTTTCTGGGTCTTAGTATCTCGTTTAAATTATTTTTTCAACAAATGAATATAAAACTGCTTTTAATGGTAATCAGGCGGAAATTATCTCTGTACATAAGATAATTACAGAGTGTGAGAGAAAACGGGAAATGTCATCTTTTACCTTCATTTGATTCACTTCTAGTTTTAATTTCTAAATGTTATAGGGAGAACTGAAGAGCTCTGTTCTCATTTTGAAATTCTCCCGCAAAATAATTGAGTCATGCATAGAAAGGGTTCGTTAACAAGAGCACAATTGTAGCATTGATTATTTTTGTTTGAAACAGAAATATGAAATTTTAAACCCAGCTATTTAAAAAGCCTGAGGCTACCACTGTGTGTGAAAAGCTTTCAGTGAGGAGCAACGCAAATAAAGATTTTTACAACCAAGTGAGGTAACTTCCCAGCCTGGGAATTTATGATAGAGCTTTTACCGTGCTTTTAAGAGTATTTTCACTAGATAGAACATCAGGTTTATATGTATGAGGCGATGAAAACTATCCTAGTAGCCTAATTCTCTGACCGGGCAAGCTCGGTCGGAGGCCGTGGTAAGCCCAAGGAAGCCTTCCATGTGTTTACTTCGGCAGGGAAGATGTGGCACCTTGTTGGTTCTTGCGGGTGTTAGAAGGTGATTACCGGATCTCGTGTTATAGGTCCACAGCAGCCAGTGGCCTGTGGTGTGGGGGAGGCAAAAGTGGCAGGACTTACGCAGACGTATACAAAAAGAAAAACGACCACTTAGTAAGCTCCTACCGTCACTTTCTGATTTAATGATCCCAGTAGTGTTTTGAGGTAAATGTCATTCAGGTGACCATGGAAATGTGACTTGTAGGCAGACACAATCAATTCCCCATAACAAGGGCCCTGGTGAGTGTACCTCCATGGGGCCAGCGGGCCTCCAGGCTTTCTGAGATCACTCTTAGATCTTGAACCATGAATCCCTGACCTGGTGACGTCAACTTCTTGGAGATGATGCGTTTGCTTCTGTTAGTAAAGAAAGTTCTTTTTTTTCCTCCTCCCCAGGAAGTTGGAGAAGTATGTGGAAAGATGAAGACCTAAACCATATCTATAGAATCAGTATTTTGTATTACAGTTTGGAACTAAAGCCTGTACTTGTATTTTAAGGGTTTGTAGCATTTAAGAGAAAATGGCACATTACAAAAATTTGACAGGTTAGTGTTGAGAGTCCAATCTGAAACATGTCATTTATTTTAGACCTGTGATTTTTTTAAGTTAGAAAGTGTAAAATAGTGTGTTGCAAACCACTGTTGGAATGTTCAGGAGAACTTGAGTTTCACTACATTTGTAAGTTTCATTTATTAGATTTCTAAGAGCTACTTAAGGATGTGAGAAGGTTTACCATGTTCGGGTTTTAATTTTACCCTGTTAGGCATTTAAAGAGCTTATAAAGTAAGTTGAATATGTTACATTTATAAACGCAATTTAAAATGTTACAGGAATTTGGCGATAAAAATCAGAACAGTGGTTACCCATGGGGGTGAGAATAGACTGGAAGAGGGGCTCCGGGGGAGGGAGAGATTTTTTATCTTGATTAAGCTGTTGGTTATGTTGGTTATCAAAATGCATTGACTTGTCCCTTAAGATTTAAGCATTTTCCTGTAGGTAAATTGACCTCAATTAAAAAAAAATGTGTACAGGAATTTAATCAACTAATTTATACATGGCGCTGATTGTTCAATGGAGTTATTTCTGCTCAGGTTGAGCTAGTTAAACATTGATTCAGGACCCCCCTGAGAGTGATTATTCTTGGTTTTATAAAATTTCTTGGATTTATGAATAGAATAATGAGATTCATAACTTGAATCTAAAAGCTTAAGGAAAACTGCACAGTGATTTGTTGATATAGCTACAGTCCTTGGGCAGATATCCTCATGGTCTTTAAGGGCACGTCTAATTTCTTCTCTTAGTCGGTTAAGCTCCCCAGGAGTAAGACAGTATCTTTCTTTTCCTAGTACCTCCGGCAGTTAGCACAAGGCACGTGGTTATTGATGAGAAAACAGGACCCTCCCAGAGAGACCAGCTGCCTCCTTCTGTCTTCCCTCTGTCACTTGTCAGTGCATTCGCATAGATCAGCACATCAGGTAAATTCTCATCCTGAAGGGAAGGGAAAGGAGCCTTCTTGAGAAGACCATATGCAGGACAGGGTTGGTGTGATGCCAGGTCTCAGCGGCCGTAATTCCCAGAGGCAGTAACAGGATGGGTGATACACACTGGGAGCTCTTCCCAGCACAAGGGCTCTGTCACCGGAAGCGGGCTAAGAGAATGTGGTTGGCGGAGGGAAGTCACGAATGCGAGAACTCTCCACTGGGTCATTGCTGAGCCCTTAAAGGAGGTCACAGTGGGTCTTCCCCATCCCCTTGTAAATCAGTCTCTTTCCTCTTGATTTTCTGGGATAGCTTTTCTATCCGTTCTGGTTTGTAAAAGACAAAATAACCCCAGATAGCCACTTTGAATCAAGTGGAGGGAAATATTTGTGAACGCTTTCACACATGGAAGATGGCTAGTCAGCCTAGGTCTGAAGATGATTTATGGGGTGACATTTTCAGTCAGACTCTCTTTCTCCCGCTCCATCTCAGACTATCTTGATTTCCAATGCACGTGCGCACACGCACGCACGCCTCGCCATACCTCAAAATCGGCAACTGACAGACATCTGAGTTCTATGGTCTTTCCTTTTCTCTTCCAGACCAGGTTAGATTCATTTTCCCCTGTCCTTTTGGCAAAGCCCATCTTGTACAGTGATAGTGCTCTGCAGTTTCCCTCTCCTCTCCCTTCCACCACCCTCGTCACTTTCACCAGCACCACCACTACCACGTGGCACTGCAGAAGAAGACCTTGGGAGAGCAAGGAAGCATGGACAGCTTCATTCTTCTTTTCTTTTTTTTTTTTAAAGAAAGAGTGAGAGGGCACATGGCAGAGGAGGGGGAGAGAGAGAGTCTTAAGCGTGGAGCCCAACATGGGGCTCGATCTCACGACCCTGAGATCATGACCTGAGCCAAAATCCAAGAGTCAGACTCTTCACCGACAGAGCCATCCAGGTGCCCCAAGCATGGATAGCTCCACAGAGAGATGGTGCAGATCAATGAGGACAAGAATACAAAGGAAATCAATTAGGAGAAGGTCAAGGAAAGATCCCCCCCCAAAGTTAAGTCTCCAAATTCACCTTTTGCCAACTCTCCGCAGTGGACCTCAATGTGACTTTTCATGAGGGGCAGTAAGCTATAGCTGGCTTTGGTGTTTCTCTGTCCAGTCCCGGATAATTAATTGAAGATACATGCTCGCTGCACCCTACATGTTGTTGAAATCTACATCCTTACTCCCCTACAGACATGCTGTTTTTCCTCTGCTCTGGTGCCTTTCTCATCTTCCTCACCCCGGGTTTCCCAGCTCCTATCTTGCTCACTCTGATCTTCAAAGGCCAGTCTTACTTCCATATTCCGAAGCAAACCTTCCCCTGCTACTCACACACACCAGTTGCCCCATTTCTGAAACCCTCTGGAATCATACCATCCAACTGAAATATGATGGGAGCCATGTGTGTAGTTTGAGATCTCCAAGTAACCACATTTTTTTAAAAGTAGAGACAAAGAGGTAAAATTAATCTTACTGGTACATTTTACTTGACCTGGTAGATTCAAAAAATTATCGTTTCAACATGTCATCAACACACAAAGGATTCATATACGTGTTTCATATTCACGGCACACCTCAGTTCAGACTGTTTCAAGTGCCCCCAAACCACAGGGGGCTAGTAGCTGCCATGTTGGACCACAGAGCTCTAGAACTTTCTAAGCCCATGGTTTAGCAGTTAATTGTGTATGCAGTCGGTGTGTTTGCTGGTTGTTCTCTAATGAAGTCACTGTCTTTGGAGGGCAGAGTTTGTCCCGGGTCCCAGTGTGGTGCTTTTTTGCACACTGTGGGCACTCAGCAAGTCTGTGGATTGCTTCCGTGTTACCCCCGTACAACGCTCACACTCTTGGAGAGACGGGTGTGTCCTCATCCCCTCTCATGTACCTTCCCCAGTGAGTAGGGCCGTCGCAGAGATCTCTGGAAAACAGCAACTCTGGCCGCCCTATGCTTGAAGTGGAGAGGGAAGTAAAACTTGCAACAAAGCGGGGACTGCATGGAAAATGTAGATCGCTGGCACAGTCACGGCAGCACTGCATCGAGACTCGTGTGCGGTTCCGCGTTCTCTGCATCGAGCTCGCAAGGGGAGTGCTGGCGTGTTTAGTTCTGGTGCAAAATGTTTCTTCCTTTAGCACGGTATCGGAGAATTGCACCGCCGAAGAGGGGCTCTCCCAAAGGAGGGTGGTTGCTTTCGTACTGGTGACATAGCCTCGATCCCAGCTCCGTGGAAAGGTGGGGCGCCTGGGCTAACACTGGCTACTGCCGCCAGCACTAAGAGGACACATGCGGGGCCAACCCAAGTCAGGCTCTGGCCACTTAAACAAAGGATTGCTTTAATTTTTGCCGAATACACTATTTTCCTTCTGTTTTTCATGAAATGGCCTTAAAGAATTCCTCTTGTTTGTGGTCTCGAAAAAATTAAAACTATGCCCATGAGGTCCGCCTTGAAGGGTTCTAGTAAACAATAAGAAGGCTTTGTTCTTGGTAATAAAATTAAAGCAAGCAGTGTTTCCATTACCTGGCAGGATGCCGCCTCCCCACCAGCCCCTGGTCCTGACAAATGTAAACAGAGCATTTTGTTTCCTAGTTAGGAGGTGAGACGGCAACATCTGTCAGGTTTGTGTATAGAAATAGAGTTGACCTTTCAGATAATGGAGAGAGAGAGCAAGAGAGAGAGGCCCTTCTTTGCATAATCCCTGACTTAAGTATTTTAAGATTTGATTTTACTCTAGAAGACTACCTACTGAGGCTTAAAACTGGAAAGCCATTGTTTTAGAAAGACAGTAGTAATTAACCAACGAGTTGGAATGATGGAAAAATCTAGGGGTCTCTAGATAAAAGAAATATATCTGGTTTTTTAGTCCGACTCACTAGATTTCATGGGTTTTCTTTGCAGGGTAACTTTGCCTGCCGCTTCTCAGATGTAGACCCATTTACGGTCAGTTGTAAATGAACCTTTGTGGGTTGATTGTGGCCCTAGGCAAAAAAACGACCAAGGTCAGGATAGAAAGCACTGTCAGATACAAATTCTCTTCAGCCCTGCAGTTAGTCCGAAGTCGTTGGGGCTATAGAGTAAGCTGGACGAGTGTGACACAGGTGCCCCCTGACATCCTCTAGAGCTCTTCTTAAGAAATGTCCTGATCATAGTCCCCTCTAACGTAGGTGCTTCTGTCTGAAATGGCCAGTGCCATGCCCTTAGAGCACTCACCAGTCCCATGTCCCCTGGCCCGAGAGCTTCCTTTCCTCTGGAAGCTGCTAAGACTCCGACTGGTGTCTCCCCCACCGAAGGTTCCCCACCCACCTGTTAATTCCAGAGGAGAATCGCTGCCCAGCCACCCCCGACAGCCCTCAACCGGCCACTGATGGGAGATATTACGTACATACTGCACTTTCTTCCCGTCAGCTGGACTCTTCTGCACAGTTTCCCAAAGTCACCCACTGGGATTAATCTCCAGCTGCCCACCATGGTCGAGAGAAGGCCCACTCTCCCAGCTTCACACCTTTCCCCTTCTCCCCTCCCCACCCCCTCCTGGTGTTGCCCTGCAGTGACTTGTGCTCCCAGCACAGTGTCCTGCCCTGCTTCCTGGAGAGAGAACCACAGGCCGCCTTGAAAATGGAAAGAACGACAGCACATGTTGCTTTTCCCCCTCGCACCCCCAGCTCACACGTTCAATTTCCCTAAACTCTCCGGTGTTTCGTGTTTTTTGGATAAATGTGAATATTAAACACTGGGCACAAAGATACTTAAAAATTGGTCTGCCAGCTTCTGCTGGCTTTCTAGAGTCACGACAGCCAGGCAAGGGATCACTGATGTTACCTGTGGATGCGTCAGGAAGACAGATCAGCACTTAGCATTTTCCAGTTGCGCTTGGAAGCGGGGGGCTTACCGGTGACACAAAGGAGTGTATTTCACTCACTGTAAGGCACACTGAAGAGCAGGGATTCCCACCCTCCTCCTCCGTAACTTTGCAGGGGAGCGGATGGCATCTATCTTTGAGTACCTCAAGCCTGAATAGAAGTTCAACTTTGTATTTTTCCAGTACACCGCTATTTGGGAATCATGGCATAACAACTGAAAAGAATGCCACTTAATGAGAAATGACACGTAGGCTGAGTAATGAAAGGTCATGGGATGGAAGCTTCCTCTTTCCATTAGAAATGACTTCCCTTCCCTGAGGTGGATCACCTCTGTCCTCCCCAGCAACTCAATTAACCATCCCCTTCTATAAATTATTTTTTAGCTTCTGACCACAGTGTGACTTTCGCCAAATATATTTGTCGAAAATTACTTAATAGAAAGTAGCACTTTTCAGAAACTTTACAAAAATGACTTGATAGATACAAGCATCCATGACAGGTTAATAGATTTTTTTTTTATCATTCTGCGTGCCCAGCCCAAACGGAAGGGTGTGAAGCATTTGTTTTATGAAGTGTGTAATTAATAAGAGAAAGGAAGGGAGGAGTTTACTGTTTTTGAATGAATTATTAACAACACCTTCCATTCTGCTGCTGCTTTTTGGAACTGCTTCGAACAGTTACCATTTAACACAAAAAGAAAAGTCTGGCGCGTTAATGCCAAGAATATGAGTTTGAAGTCAATCGAGTGGGCTCTGAGGAAGACAGCAGGAAGAGCTGCATTATTCTAACTGTGACAGAAGCCAGCAGGACGTCGGGGCTGGGGGAGAGAGGAAAAACCATACTGCAAGTATATTTTCATTTTCGAATTGAAATCCTGTGAATCCCCAGTACTTGCAATTAGTCAAGCCCGGACGAGAGAAGACGGGTGTTTATCAAGCACCTACTATGTGCCACAGAGAGTCTACAGATATTGTCATCAAAAGTATGCAAACGAGGAGACATTCTTACACAGATTTGGCATTTTTCATACCTGCAGCTCTCTGATTACAATGTCTATGATCTTTTCCTCGTGCTAGACGTTGGCAAACTGTGACCCTTGGGCCAGATCTGACTTGTCACCTGTTTTCCTAAATAAAGTTTTATTGGAACACAACCACACCCATTTAATTCCTTCTTGTCAGAGGCAGCTCTCCTACCACAACAGCCGTGCTGAGTAGCTACAACAGAGACCATGTGGTCCACAGAGCTGTAATGGTGACTGTCTAACCCTTTACAGCAAAGTCTCCCAACTCCTGCTTTACATCTGGGAAGATTCTTCTCTGTCCCCACTCTCCCCGACCCCACTGAATCAGGGAGGAGCCTTTAGAGAATGCCTTTGGGATCTGAAAATAACTCCAAAAATTCTGGAGTTAGTTCTCATGTTATGGTTTCCCAAGCCATTGTTTTGGTGACGGATATAGATGGAAAAAAATTTCGATTCACGCTATTAAGTCCTGCAGGTAATCAGCCTGGGCTGACCGGTCCTAGAACTTGTAGCTTTGACTCTGTGTGGACATTGCAGATAAAAAGAGTTTCTGAACAATAGTAATAGTTATCATTTATTGAGTTATTACTGTGTGCCAGACATTTTTCAGTGGTTTCTCGTGTACAAATTCATTTAGCTCTCACGCCAAGCTACCCCAGGGTTTCCCTGGTGTGGCGGGGGCTGTTCCGAGCATTGCTGGATGTTTGTGGGGTGGCGTGTCTGGCCTCCACCAGCTTGTGCATCTCTGACCCACATCCTGCTTCTGACAACGGAGAATGTTTCCAGCACGCTGCCAGAGCTCCTCGGGAGAGCACCTGGTCTACCGAGTAAGAGGAACTTGAGAGGTGGAGAGTTTCGGCAAATACCCATGAACACACGGCTAGGAGGTAAAGAGGACTGGCCTTCAGCCCCAGGAGGACTTCCTCAGGACCTTGAGTTCCAAACTACCACCTCCTTTAGCCCTTGTTCACTCCAAATCATTTCACCGTGTCTGACGATTTCGCTTTACCGAAAAATTAACGACGCCATCAGTAGAGTCTTCGGTGGGCATGTTGTGTGCTTCTCTTGGGGAGAAATTCCTTTGTGTGAAGCTTCAGAGTTTTAGGCATTAGCAGTGGTGCCCTCGCTGGCCGGTTTTACTGTATCGTCGCAGTTGTGCTTCATTTATGAGAAGACTTTTTTATTGCCAGCTTACCACAGTGGGCGGCCATTTTTAATGGCATTGCACTTCCTTACCCAACATTTAAGCTTCATAATCTTAGAAACCTCAAGAAAAGAGGATTTATCGTGAGGTTTCTGGGAGCTATTTTCCGATCCCATAACAAAAATATAGCAGAATTCTGTATGGAGAGTTCCTCGGCATGCAGACCTGGCCTCCTCTGGGCCAAAGCATTTCCCCCCTTGTCACTCTGCAGCAAAGGCGGGATTCTGAGAAGCATCTGTCCATACTGTCACTACTTCCCCTTCTCACCAAAAGCACTTTATGAAAGGATTCCAGTTTTTATTTTTCTGAAAAACCTGTCTCTTTGGCTTTCAAAAGTTTCAGTTGAAAGTGTTCAACTTTAGGGGCGCCTGGGTGGCTCAGTGGGTTAAAGCCTGTGCCTTCGGCTTAGGTCGTGATCCCAGGGTCCTGGGATCAAGCCCCGCATCGGGCTCTCTGCTCGGGAGGGAGCCTGCTTCCTCCTCTCTCTGCCTGCCTCTCTGCCTACTTGTGATCTCTGTCTGTCAAATAAAATAAAATTTTTTTTAAAAAGTGTTCAACTTTAAATGAACATATAAAACATTGTCTTGTACTCCAGTTTCTCCCCCAAAGACAGGGACCCTGGGAACTTGGCCACTCTTCCCTCTGTCATCCACTTGAGCTAGGTCCACAAATATTTGACTTTGGTGTGAGAGAGATTTAGGGTGAAGATTACATATAAACATATTAGATGAATTACAGTAATACAGTCTGCTCTTACTCAATTCTCTTTGGCTCAGTTTTATATACAAACTCAAGTGTTAGAGTCTCTTTCATTGTTCCTTCTGGCAGCTCTGTCTAACTTCTGCCCCAGGGTCCGGAATGTTCATCGCAGCTGCCTTTGGCAATAAAACCCAAAGCACCCTCAGATCCTCATATTTCTCTTCACACCTGGACAGCAGCGCATGGCCGGGCATGGAGCCCACCTGCATACAGGCTTTCCCTGTACCCTCTTCTTCCTGGCCAAATTATCAGCTTATCTGCGGCTCTGTTGTGTTTCCGTTGCTCCAGCCCCAGGCAGATGGGAATGAACCCCTCCAGTGTTTTTCTTTTGGAGCGAGTCGGGTTTGTTACAGATGTTATACCATATAACAATATGAAATAATGGTGTTACTAAGACATAATAATAACACTAAACCCCTTGAAATTTGGATGCGGACTCAAAAAGACAGATTCTTAGTAATAGAAAAAAGCGCTGTTGAGTTTAACCAACAACAACATCAACATAACATGAAATAGAAAAGGGTTTTGGGGCACCTGGGTGGCTCATTCGGTTGAGCATCTGCCTTCGGCTCAGGTCATGATCCCAGGGCCCTGGGATCGAGCCCCACATCAGGCTCCTTGCTCAGTGAGGAGCCTGCTTCCCCCCATCTCTCTGCCTGCCGCTCTGCCTATTTGTGCTCTCTCTCTGTCAAATAAATAAATAAAATCTTTAAAACAAGAGAAAAGAATTTTAACCTTTCTCATGGTCACCTTAATTTGAATCACGGTACAGCTTTGCTTTTGCCATGAGAACCCATTCACGGTACAGCTTTGCTTTTGCCATGAGAACCCATTCTAGGCGCATTTGTAAAGTAGACCTTTGTCTTTTAAAGCCCCAATCTCATCTGTAGTGATTTTAAGGATAACAAGGTTTAGAATGTTCGACCAAGGGGGTCGCAGTTTGATGGAATGGTTTCAAGAGTGCACTAATGGTGGGCCTGTGTGGTAGGGGCAGTCTCCTGGGCTGTGCAGGCCGGGGTGCGGCGGGGTGGAGGGCAACATTCTCATTCCCAACATTTACATTCTCAACATTCACAGTCTCAACGTGAATGGTGGCCTCTGGGATGTGTGATGCCACCACCCCTCCTTCCTCCACACCCTGAAATGAAATTTCCTTTTTCCGACACATCGGCCTCATCCTCTCCGAAGCTTAGTCTGCTGTTCGCGTCTGTGTATGAATAGAAGGTGACCTGCCAAGTCAGTATGTCCCTCTCACGAGGGGAGTTAAAAGGGTCTGGTCTCAGAATCTAGAGATGGCTAGCCCTTTCAACAAAGCATTTCAAAATGAGAAAATGAGGATTTCTAAAATGCGTATTAGTCCAGTGTCACCCATGTGACATGGCCACATACTGTTTCCCCATTGATGTCACTTTGTAAGGGTTTCATAAAGTATTTCTAAAGATGTTAAGGCCACATGTGGCTGAAATCTAATGGTGTTTATACTCTGCACTGAACATCTCATTTTGCAGTCGAATACAAGTCAAATGAAAAGAGCAAGTTTTTAGAAATACTTAGAAACTGTTTACAGACTGCTAAAGAACATTTTGCAGACACGTAGTCCAATTTTTAGTGTGTATGTAATTAAATCCTTTTAATGTTTATACGTATATGACAAGAACAAAATAAGAAATTGTCCGCCTCACCCCACCCCTTCTGTGAAATGCCATAACACTATTTTACCATAAAACTTAACAGGGGGCCTTTTTACTGGGCATGGCTAACCAAGTGCTCTGGAGAAAATAGCTAACCTGTTTATGTTATCACCAACAACATGGGGGAATGAGTACCTAGGAAAGCAGATAAACCTTGCACCCAGGGGCGACTCCCACGGGACCGTCTCTGACTGTTGGTGTCTGATGTGAGTGCTGAATGAGATCTCAGGGCTAGGAGGTTGAGACAGGAGTGTTGGCCTTCTACGCTCACATCATCGTTTGACTTTCTCATTTCTCTTTCATCAATAGGCTATAAAGGATGAGATAGTCCTAGTCTGTCAATGAGAAGAGTCAAAACTACCGTAGGAGCAGGAGAGAGTGGTGTACCCACTCTCCAAGCCAGGTTGTTCTTCTGTGTCTTATGTAATTTCCCTTCTCATTCTACCTTTCCTGCTCCCCACGTACTTGGGACCATGATGGGCACACTTGATAGTAGGTAAATCCATTGATCCTCGTCATTGGTGGTAGTTGGGGTCTAGAAAGTTGCCAGGAACACTGAATTGGCCAATACCGAACCATTGGTCTTCAGGGAAAGACACATACACACACACACACACACACACATACACACACACACACATACACACACACACACACACACATACACACACACACACATACACACACACACACACATACACACACACACACACACACACTCCTCACCTAGATAATATAATCTTATATCTTGAGAGCAAGTCATCCTGGTAGATTCTATTGTCTTTGTTTTGGGAAAGAGAAGAGGAGGTTCCAGAGTGCGAAGTGACTTGCATGAGGCTGACCCACTCACAGGTGCCAGAATTGGGACTCAAAACCCATCCACCTGGCCCCAGAGCCAAAGCTTCTTACACCGCAGTGTAGATTGTAGAAGAGCTGAAGCAAGAAGGCTGAGTGTGTCCTTATTCAACCTCAGCTGGGTGCTAAGAGGGTGACTCGTGTTTCTCGTGCTCTGAGCATGTCTGAAACGAACACAGAGAGGCCGCAAGTATTGATTTGGGGTTACAGATTAATCCTTAAGTTGGAGTGAGCACGTAAATCGCAAATACGGAATCTACAAATAATGAAGCTGGACTGTAGAATTTGTGTGGGAGGTTCCCGTTAAAAGCAGAGTTGGGAGTGCCAGCAAATACCTTTTCTGTGTCTTTTGGCGGGTTCCTTTTCACCCCTGCAGAGACTTATCAGAGAATTCTTGTCCAGCCCATAAAATGGATCCTGCTCTCAGCCATGTTCAGTCACATTACCCTGTTTCATTTCCTCTAGGCACTTGTCATGATCCAAAATTTTTATTTGTTTCTTGACTCATTCAGCCTGTTCCCCTATACTTATATGTAAACTCTGTCATAATGGGAACTTTGTCTATCTTGGACGCCCTGCCTGCCCAGCGCTTGGAATGCTGTCTGAGACACCCTGGGAACCCAGTTGCTATTATCCGAATGAATAAAGGAATAGACCGATGAATGAATCAGTAGTTGTTTGTGGGTCTTTCACGGTGAAGGCCGCAAGTGTTTTATACAAGTAGCCTCAAGCTGACGTGACACTGGCTGTGTCGCTTGTGGTCTCAGATAAGGCATCAGGGCCTAAAAAGTCGAAAGAAGAAAACAATTCTGCCAGAATTGAGTTTGGGTCTAACTTTAGAAGAATTACTTTAGAGCATTTTGCAAAGAGGTGAAGTTAGTACTAAGGACTAGAAACAGCGATGGGGGGAATGATGTGTTTCAGAATGAGAAGAGAAGTCGTAGCTGCAGACGTAGAGAGGTTGTGTGCCGAGCACATGGGTGAGGCCAGAAGAGAGATGAGGTCAAAGTAACTGAGTTTCTTCTCATGAGGGACCGAGGTGACATTTACACATGAGTATAATTGAGATGAGAAAAAAAGCTAGTGGTAAGAAGCCTGGAATGGGAAGAGGCCTCATCTGAAGCTCCGTTTTGTCCTGTAATGTCAAGGGTGCTGAAGAATATGTTTCCTACTTCCAGTGTGGTCCAGAGGTGGGATCCAGTAGTCACCTACCACTGGCCATCATTCCTAATTATCCCCATCCCACTCTTGTCTTTAAGGTAGGGACGAAGAAGTTGGAAGTAGAGGCCCATACAAGAAGGTTTGGGGGCTGTTTCTTTCACCCTTAGATTGGCTCTCTACTCAGAGCACTTCCATTAGCCTTAGTGATTCTGAATCAAAAGACGCAAGTCCGAAATTGAAAGCTGAAATCATAACCAGGAGCTGCCGGCTTCCAAACCAAACCTGGGAACTAGAAACACCTGAGCGCACTGCTAGCAACCAATAAACCATGCCGTATTTGGATTAATAGCCCTTAGAAGAAGTGAAGTCCAATCAAATTATTAACTTCTTTTAAGTGACATATAAAACGGCAAAACTGTGGAAAATTTCTTTGTAGTGGAAGAACTTTAGAAATATAGAATAGCATTCAACTTATTTTATTGTACCTTTTGGAATATAAGAATGCTAGGGTTACAAAAATTTGGAAGCTTCATCAAAGTATAAGAAGAGATTCAACTTTCCTGGTTTCAAAGGAAAGTCAATTCTGTGCTTTTTGAAAGATCTAAGGAAAATACTTGGCTGAAAATGAACAGATCATGTTTCCAAATTTCTGGGAATTGATATTTTGGGGCTGTGGTGGTTGTGGTATCAGCTTTCTCAAAACATATTTGGCTCAACAGAGTAGATTTCAGTCTCCTTTTTTTTTGTAAAATAAATCTATCCATCATAAATATCAAATGATCAGAATTGGGATTAAGTGGAACCCCATGTGATGATGGCAACCGGAACACTTTTCCCATCATAGAGTAACCCCAATCCCAATGATCTTCAGAGTGAAATGGATCCCAAACTAAATTGTAGTCTATGAACAAAATGACTTCGCAATACGGACAGTACCGCCTCAAATCTATGACTTCACCATGTTACTTGTTTCCTCACATACTATTCCACATATTTACTACAGTAATCCCACATGGCTGAGACAGCAGGTATTACTCACCTCATTTTACAAAATAGGAGAACTTAGAAATGGATGTTTTCCTTGACTTTCCCAATATCGTCCTCTCGCAAGTGCGTAGAGCTAGTACTCCATGCCACATTTCAGGGCACCCACTCCAGAACTACCAGTGGGGTTGGATCAGGTTTACTCAAAGCCAGAATAGCATCCAGCACAGAATATGTTAGCAACACCATCAAAACCTGAAGACTTCATGATTCGGTCAGTTGATTTTCGACAAAAGTGCTAAGACACTTGAGTTGTCTTCCAGTCGTCTCTTCCATACACGGTGCTTAGACAACTGGCTATCCATTAGTCAAAAGATACAGTTGGACCCTACTTTGCATCATATACAAAACTTAACTCAAAATGGCTCAAAAACCTAAAGGTAAGAGATAAAACTTCTAGAGGAATGTGGAGGTGTATATCTCTGTGACCTTGGATTAGGTTGCTTAGCTATGACATCAAAAGCACAAGTGACAATAGAAAAGTAGGTAAATTGAACTCTATCAAAATTAAAAACCTTTCATCATTCTCGAGGTCATGAGTTCGAGCCCCACGTGGGGGTGTAGAGATTACTTAAACTTAGAAAAAACACCAAAGGCCAAAAAAATGAAAAGATTTGGGAGAGATGCCTCATTTCATTCAACAGCCAAAGATCCCTGCCCTTAGGGAGCTTGCATCCCATTAAATTTACCTTGATTGTATGCTTGAGTACAGTTTCGCTCTTAGGGCTCATTCTGGAACATGCTTTTTAAGTGTTAGGTGCTGCTTTCCAGAAATTTCACTTTCTCCATCGTAATGTGCCCTGGTTTCTATATGGTTCCATCCTTTTCACAGCTTGGTTGTAGTCAGTTATTAAATTCAGTTTGAGGTCAAAGGGAAAGACAAGAAATTTCTTGAGAATAATGGCATTTCGAGTAAATATTTCCATGGGTAGCAAAGTTTATTTGAGAATCCTTGAAGGAAACTAGAAATGACAACAGAAAAGTAGTGGTAAGAGAAATTGAACCCAGTGATGAACTTCCTTGAGATACTAGCCTGAGTTCCACATTCTGTATTTGTCCATCAAAATGCGTCTTGTAATTTTGTTCACTAAACATTTAGCCAGCATGTGTCTGTGCTAATCTGACGTAGGACCTGATCTTGGGGTTTGCTGGAGATGGCCACTGACCATTATCTTCTCAAAAAGAAGATGTCTTGAGTACTCTCTCTGCTGTGTCTTGCAAGGATTAGGAATAAAACTCAAGGAATCTTGGCCTCTGGACACAGGACATGCTTTCTCTGAACAGCCATCAGTGGATTTTTTTATCCTGAACTTCTGACCCTACTTCCAGTCTATCTCATTCCGAGAGAATGGAATTGCTGCAGTTAAATAAAAGTATCCCAAATCAAAAGGGCTTAATGACTGGGCTGTGTCTCCTCCCTGAGATATGCTAGAGTAATCAATGATGCTGTTGTCATTCTCTGTAACACTGCAACTTCTGTGCTGTGTTAAAATCATAAAACTCTTGCAGGCTCTCTCCATTTCCCACAGCTGTGATTTCTGGGTCTCTGTTTGCGAATAAGCATTTCAGAATTGTCATGAGGTGGAGGAAATAGCATGTGCAGAGTATTTCCGAAGCCCTGTTGCCAAGAATGAGCTAATTGTCATCCCTTGCATATAACGAGTCTTAAAAACTTCAAATAGAAGCCATTCTATAATCATCTACCTTTCCTAGAGAATGGCATGTGTTCATTGTAGAACCTCAGTCTTACGGAAGTATACCAGAAGGAAAATCTTAAATTATGTCCTAAGATTAATAAAATAGTCAACTATCCTTTTTCTTTTTAGATGTTTTCTTGGTGATGAAATACCAAGTCGATGTCCGTATTTAAAAGAAAAGTTAAGCAAATGTGATATAACCTTGCTACCTTGCTTCTGGAAAATTTGTTCAATGGACGTCGATAATAATCTCTTCTCCATAAAGGAACAATACTGTTTTTTTAAACTTACTTTTTTGTTTAATAGGCCAAAATTACACTTTCTTTCAAGATATAAAAGCAGGAATCACAAATATATTTCAAGCATCGATTTCCAACTAATTGGTAATAGCTACATATATGTTGGGTTAAGGAAGATTCTGAAGCCGAGTATGGCTTTGTAGAAAAGACTACTACCATTGGATAATAATGTTCTCCAAGGATGCAAGATAGGGAGTGGACATGTAAGTCCTGTATTTTCCATCTCTGTATAATTGGAAGAAGAGTTAACATTTAAAATATCTTTTTTAGTGATTACCAAAACATAGTAATCTTTATTAAAGAGCATGTAACTGAAAATCGAAGGCCAAATAAATGCTTACTATTCTATCTGTCCTGTAGGTCAATGCATCACGTCAAGAAGCCAAATTGATGGAGGAGTGTGATCTTCTCATTGAGATCATTCAGCAGAGACGACAGATTATTGGAACCAAGATCAAAGAAGGGAAGGTATGATTTCTAGGGTAGAAGATTTCATATTCTCTACCCGGAGAAAACACCATACTCCCATGCACTTTAGTAGCTTAGGAAGCATCAAATACCCTCCCTTTTCTATATTTTCCACAGTTTCCTCTTAAGTCTTTAAGACAGAGCTCAAAGGCCCCTGGTTGGCCATTGTTTTTCTCCACCCCTTTCTTTATATCATCACCGTCTCCTATGCACATCTGTAAGAAGAGGGTTACATTACATTACCTCTCCTCCATTACTGAACTCCAGGGGTAGCTTGGAGCCATGGTCTATTATAGTCACTGTTTCCATCTCTCTTCTCTATGAGAAGGGGGGTTCCACAGTGGAAGAGTTCATTTCATATTTATCGCTATATCCTAGCAATTAACACAGTATTAAATAAATGTTTCAGTGATTCAGACTATATAGAAATTGCAGCGTTTTCTCATGCCCGGGAGCAAATTCAGATAAGTATAATTTCATGGTGGCAAAACTACTATAGTTCCATTATATCATATATCCCTTTGTGGATATAGTAATAGAAATTCTTTTTTAATGTTTGTATCTTTTAAATTCCGATGGTTTTTATTGAAGTACTTGAGATCCATTTTATTTTACTCGTTTCTCTGCCACCCTCAAGAGGTAATTTTATAAATATTTAAAAAATAGAAACATTCATTCAAGATCCAGTAAATTCATTAAGTTCTATTATTACTGGTCATAACCATGCTTTAACGAAATACATATAATTAAATTAACAACAAGTAAGTGGTGCACAGAGGTTCTAATAGCTAATATATGTGCTGTTCTCTGTTTTCTACCACTTTTAAGAGGTACTTTCAATCCTGTATAATGTTTTAGAGTCCTTTGTCTATGTAAGTTAAAAAATATTTATGCATGTAAATTGTGATGGTGATCAGAAAAGTTAAGTCAGATAGCTCTGGAAGCTGTTATAGTGAATTAAGAAATTAGTATGAACTCATTCCCTGGCCAAGAACTGACTCATATGTGTTGAACGGCAACTTTTCCCCACATACAAATTGTACAACTTGGAAGAGCACTGAGTATCCACCTGGAATCCTCCCAGGACATTTTTCCTCTTCCATTATCATGTACCAGATGTGTACATCTCTTAACACCTGACATCTTCTGGGTCCTCAGATGTATGATTGCCTGAAATACAGCTGCAATTCATTAATATGCATGTGGGAGGCAATTTGTTGCCTTCACATGGTACAGGGATCAGCTCTCAATGCTAATATTAGTTTCTTATTGCTGCTATAACAAATATCACAGACCGGGTGACTTAAACCAAAATAGATTTAGTATCTGACCTTTCTCCAGATGTCAGGAGTCCAAGATCAGTCTCACTGGGCTTAAAGTCAAGGTTTCAGCAGTGTTGTCTCTTTCTGAAGGCTCTAGGGCAGAATCCATCCCTTGCCTTTTCTGGCTTTTAGAGGCCACCTGCCTTCCTCGGCTCCTGGTTTCTTTATCACATCACTCTGACCTTTGCTTCCCTCCTCAGATCTCTTTCTCTGGCACAGTTCTCTCTGGTTCTCTCTTGTAAGGACCCTTCTGATTACTCTGGGATCTCCCAGATCATCCAGGATAATACCCCCTCTCTCAAGGTCCTTGACTTAATCACATCTGCAACATCTCTTTTACCCATGTAAAGCGACATCGTTTAAAAACTCCTGGGATTAGGATGGGAGCATCTTTGCAGGGCCCTTTTTCAGCCTGGCCAGCATGCCTTTCCCTTGCTTAACTTCCCAACATCGGGGTTTCTCTCCTGAGCTCGATTGAAGTAGCGAAGGGACGTCCACAGTTCTGGCTGTGGTGATACATGGGGTGGGTGCTTTGGTGCACCCACTCCACCCCGAACACATGTCAGTGACAAGAGAACATAGGGAAATAGGAAAGCAAAGAGACCCAGCTGGACCCAAAACAAGATAAAGGTCTCCATGGGCCAGAGATGGGACAAACCTGTAAAGCTGCGCGATTGCGGCTAAAACATGGGAGTGGGACTTGGTCTGGAAGAGACCAGAGCAGCAACACCTTCAACTCCAGTGGATAAAGAGTTCTCGAAGCCTTGGGATAAAGTGGCTGGAAGTGCTCCAGATGGTATAGGGCACTAAAATCAGGCTCGTTGGTTAACGCCATGGGCCGTAGAAGGCTTCTCAGTTCATTAAAAGGCACTGAAAAAGATTATTGCCAACCTCTACGTCGGGTCATAGTTTTTAGGGATTTTGGGCCTGGGAGTCTGGAACAAGTTGTCAGGCTGGAGCCTGGCTCTGCACTATTTTTGATACCTGTGTAAAAGAGAAGCCTCAGAAATGCAGAGGATCCCTGAATGAGGACCCCCCCAAGGGTGAGAGAGGTGAGGAAGACTGATGGTAATATGGGGTAGGTGGAGGGGATGGGAGGGCGCTAAGCAAAGAGGGTGAGGGAGGGAAAAGATTATGAGTGACTTCTTCCCTTTAAATCTGAAACTCGGTGGCACCTGGGTGGCTCAGTGGGTTAAGCCTCTGCCTTCTGCTCAGGTCATGATCTCAGGGTCCTGGGATCGAGCGCCATGTCAAGCTCTCTGCTAGGCGGGGAGCCTGCCTCTCCCTCTGCCTGCTGCTCCCCTTGCTTGTGTTCTCTCTCTCTCTCTGTCAAATAAATAAAATCTTTAAAAAAAATCTGAAACTCAAACCACAGTGCTGAAGAATATAAAGAAATCTTGCATTTCTGAAAATATAGCCTGCAAAATCAACATTTTCTCACCCCAGGTGCAATTCATTGTATGGGAAAATACAGAAAAGATGTTTAAAGTGATAAATGAAGGGATGGCTTCTATTTTAAAAGAACAAAAGCTTGTGAAGCCACAAAAGGATATAAGATCAGAAAGAAGGAAATGTGAAAACAACAAATTAGCCGTTTGGGAAGTAAAATGTAGATACCGAAACTGCAAAGACAGCTCAGCCATAGGGGGAATTTGGAAACTAAGTTTTAGCCTCTGCATAGGAGACGCTATTCTGCACCTAAGAATGTGAAATTTGAGCCATATTTCATGCCATATACAAAAATCAGATCTAAATGGATGTTGCTAATGTGAAAGACAAAACGATAAAACTTCTAGAAGAAAACATGGGAGGAAATCTTGGTGAGCCTTGAGTTGGGCAAAGATTGTTCATATACAAGGTTAAAAACATCAAAGAAATATTTATAAATTAAACAGATAATTGTATTACATCAAAAGTAAAAACTTCTCTCTAAAAGACACTATTCAGAGAACGTAAAGACAAGCCACAGGTTGGAGACAAATATTTATAAATTATTAATTGAAATAGAAAAGTATTTGTACATGGGTATGTAACAAATTCTCAAAACTCATTATCAAAGAAACAAACAATACCTTTACCAGAATGGATAAAAGATTTGAATAGTACTTTACCGAGGAAGGCATATGGATGGCAAATGAGCACATGGGAAGATGCTCAGAATCATTACTTGTTGAGAAAAGTCAGTGAGGCAAATTAGGACCTCAAGGACATACCCTACTTACCTAGTAGAACAGTTAAAATGAAAAAGATGGGCCAAAGCAAGTGTTGTTGAGGACGTGGAGGAACTAGAACTCTCATACGCGGAGAGTAAAACTGCATTTTGGAAAACTCACAGTTTCTTAAGTAGTTAAACGTACACTTATCATATGATCCAGCCATTCTAGGTGTTTGCCAAGAGAAATGAAAGCATATGGCCCTATAGGACACGTACATGAATTTTCACAGGGATGGCAAAGGTAATAGCCCCGACCCAAGTGTCTGCCGGCAGATGAATGGATAACAATTTGTGGCACATCCATACAGTGAAATACTATTCAACAACAAAAAAGAACGAGCTACTGATGCATGCAACAACATGGTTGAGTCTCAGTAGATTAATGGTGGGGGAAAGAAGCCAGACAGAAAATACTATGTACTACGTGGATACATTCATGTGGAAGTTTAGAAACAACACTTTCTTTTTTTTTTTTAAGATTTTATTTATTTATTTGTCAGAGAGAGAGAGAGTACAAGCAGTGCGAGCAGCAGGCAGAGGGAGAAGCAGGCTCCCCGCTGAGCAAGGAGCCCGATGTGGGGCTCGATCCCAGGACCCTGAGATCATGACCTGAGCCGAAGGCAGACACTTAAACTGACTGAGCCACCCAGGTGCCCCTAGAAACAATACTTTCTAATAATCTACAGTGACAGAAGACAAATCAGTGGTTGGCTAGGGACGAGTGACAGGGCATGGGCTGGGGGGAGGGCGGATAGGATGAATTACCAAGGGCAGGAGGAAAATGGAAGCACGATCTCTGTGTTCATTATCTTATGCGTTTACACATATTTGAAAACTTACCAGATTTGTCCTTTAAATATATACAGGTTGTTGTATCTCAACAAAGCTGTTTATAAGACAATTGTATATTTATGTAATGGAACAGTCTTCAAAACTCAAAATTAATGAACTAGGGTGATACATATCTATATGGACAAATCAAAAAAATATAAACAAGCTTTACACTGCTTTGCATGGAGTGAGACTTGTTACATAAAATTCAATAAAGTACAAAAAACATCCCATACAATGTTTAGGCCTGCATACATACTTGGGAGTGATACGCCCTGAATTCAAAAAGGTGTTTTCCTCTGGAGAAGGATTTGAATGAAATTAGGGACGGACACACAGGGCTTCTGTGCTATCAATAATATTTTTCCTCCTTCTGAGAAATCTTTTATGTTAATAGGATGAAAATTTTGAGATCTGATAAAGCTGGGACTATGCATAGGGAAATTCATCATATTACTTTAAAAATCGTCCGTGTGTTTGAAATTGACCCCTTTTTGAAAAGTACACACTTGCTTGGGGACGTTCTCTCAGAAGGCAGTCTTAGAAAACAAACGTTACTTGGGAAAGATGAGGTCCAGTTTGGCTTTCTCGTGAGGTAACCGCTTTGACGCATCACTGAAGACTAGGGGATCCCGAACCTCGGAATTCACAGTGACTGAGTCCCTGGCCAGGGCATGCGGTGTCAGAGATACATTGTGAAGAAGACAAGAGTGTGAGTACCAATGCGCTGGGAAGCAGAGTGGAAGCAGAGTGGGGAGCTAGAAGAAGAACTGGCAGGACCATGGGGATCACGCTGTGAATTTCATTCACCTCGTGACCTCGGTCACCATGTGTCTCTGGCATGGATCACGAGGCCATTAGACCCGATGGAAACAGACTCAGCACAAATCCTCCAGCTGGGGGCTTGCCAGGTGGGCAGGGTTGGGACCCATGGGTACATGCTGGTAATGCTTGCTCTCAGACCATTGTGCAGTCTTCGAAAGAAATCGCTCAGCAGCCTTTCTCCTTGGAGGGACTGGAGAGTCTCAAGCCATGAGACTCCCTGGGAAAGAATTGTCTTATCTCTTCAGTAGTAGGAGATAAATTTCATGTCAACACACGAAAAGCAGGCCACAGACTCCAGACTGAGTAAATTACGTGTTTTATGTTCAGACACAGATCGATGATAGAAGGCTGCAGCCACAGAGAAAAAGGGTCCCTTCTCTTCGCTGCTTTTATGTACTCTAAATCTCCAAAATGTAAGATAATTAACTGGACTACATGGTCGGGCTTTTCTAGAGCCTTATAGAAACGCCAAGTCAGGCCTCATTGGCAATGCGAAGACTTGTGATAACCGAGGCTCAGTTGTTAGGACATGACGATTTGGTGCTGGGAATCCTACAATGTATATAAAGCTCATATGTTAAAAGCATTTAAAATGCATTTAAAGAAAAGTGAAGGGCTGCTTTTTAAAGCATATTCAAGGTATAATAAACACAAATAAATCGGTATATTTGGCCTATGTCCTCACTGAAAGGAGATTCAACCGGCAGGCTAGTTCCATGATGAGTATGGAGCGAATTCCTGAAATTACAACGTGCAATCAACACTTCCCAAAGGAACAAAAGAACAGGGCCGACTTGGAAAAATGACCCCTGCGACAATGACACATACACATAGAGAATCTTCTTACGTGTCAGTATCCAGTGTTTCTTTTCAAATATCAAGTTTTATTCATCTTGTCAGATTTTTTTTTTTTTAAAGATTTTATTTATTTATTTGAGAGAGAGGCAGTGAGAGAGCATGAGCGAGGAGAAGGTCAGAGGGAGAAGCAGACTCCCCGTGGAGCTGGGAGCCTGATGCGGGACTCGATCCCGGGTCTCCGGGATCATGACCTGAGCAGAAGGCAGTCGTCCAACCAACTGAGCCACCCAGGCGTCCCCATCTTGTCAGATTTTTAAAATAGTATATAAAAAAGGATAAAAAATTTTTCTAAGGATGAAATTAGTATTTCGCTAAATGCTTGGTGTCTGATTTTGAAGTGTTGTAGCAAGTAGGGTAGCATGTCCCGGAGTGTGCTTCAGATTAGGGCCGTTTGATCAGAATCACGGAGGTTGGCAAGCCTCTTCTGTAAAGAAGAGAGGTGTATGTTGTAGTGTGAAAGCAGCCATAGATGAGTCATAAATGAATGACTGTTTCAGCGTGCCAATAAAACTTTATTGACGTGGGTAGATGTGTGCTGGACACGGCATACGGACCATAGTTTGTGAACACCTGATTTAGAGTAGTGTTTTTCGTTTTTCTTTTTTTTTTTAATCGAAGCCCCCAGGAAAAAAAATAGAGAGGACATGAAATCCAGCATGCACACATACGAAAAGTTTTTGCAAAGCCGAATTTGCCTTCTCTATCAGGAATGCACTCTGCTACTTTCTCCTCTCCTCTCCTCTCCTCTTCTGTTTAGTTTTCCCATGCAGGCCCTGACTACTGACCCATCCCCTGGAGCTCTTTGACCGCTGAGATGCAGATCCGAGCCGCTCTGCCAATGAGAACTTTTTACAGAGGATATTAACGAGTGAGCCCAGATATCTCTAAGTTTCTCTTTTTCCAAAGATTCCTACTGACTCCTGTGCACACCATTTTGAAGAGCTGTGATCTGGTGTGTGAACTAAAATTAAAATGATGCTATAACAGTTGTTTTTCTGTAAAGCATTCCTGTGTTTTCAAAGGAGCCTCTCATTTTGGCTTGCTTCAGCTTAATGCATGATTTAGGGCTGTCCTTTGGCTCCGTTTTTTATCTTTTCCTCTTGATGCCACTTTTAATTTCCAATGTCATGGTAGAAGAAAAGAAGGAAGAAAATAGAATTCGAGCATTGGTGCCTCTGTGGCCTGTGGGATCACAGATAGGCATACCAAAAGGGTAAGTGACCGACAGAGTTGTTCTAAAGGAATATTTTGACCTTATGTTTCTTTCGTTAGAATTGTATTAAACATCTTTAATTCCATTGTATGTTTCAGTATTTCATTCCCTTGGTTTGTTGGGGACTCGAAGTTATTCTCCTTCCTCTGCTGGATGTGTTCTAACATCTTGAATTGGACTCTAGGCCTTTCTCAGCTTTACCTCTGGATGTAACCATGTTAAACGCTAAATTCAATTTGGTGTCAAAAAAGTGTTCTTTCATTCAACTAATGAACACGGTTCATCTGCTGCAGTTGGTCGCTGTAATTATAATGAGTTAAGTCTTTTACCAGCCTTAATCTCATAGGCCGTTTGCTCCAAGGTTTTGACACTTCTCTCTCTCTCTCTCCTTTGAGGAATTTTTCTCACTCTTGCGCAGAATCTTGCGGCTGCTGCCTCCCAGTGCGGCATGAATTTCCTTTCTTTGCTGCAGTACAACCTAGCTGGAATCAGATGTTCCATACAGGCCTCAAGTTCTGACATCTCCTTCCTTCCTTTTCTTCGATTAAAGTTGCACGGGGATGATAATGATGACTTGGAGAAAGAAGGAATTTCTTGGAGTTAGCAGGAATTCTGGAGGGAGCCGGAGCCAGCCTTGTCTGTAAGACAGATTAACTGGCCTCCTCCCTACCCTTTCACCCAGGGCTGTTTTCCATTCCGGAATGATCCTAAAGCCGGCCAAGACCTGTCCTAGGCTGTGTGAATGGGGCACTGGGCACACGGCAATTCCAATTAGCAGTCTAATTTTGACTTCGCTTCTGGCCAGAGGGCTTCATCTCGCAGCACATTTCAGACACTGGAGCGAATGGTCAAGTGGGTTACCGTGCACTTATCTTGGCCTACCCCCGAGGTCACGGTCAATTACGTCTGAGGGTCGTTTTCAAGCAAGACAGAATCAGGAATTGGAATGGCGGTTGGAACCAAACATGCATTTTTATCCCGACTGGGAAATGCTTATCAAAATAGTTCTTAGTTATCAAGTAAGCACAAAGTGCCTGGAAATGACGTTCCCAGTGAGGGGAAATGGCCCAGCTGTGCTTTTTTTGGCTCTCTCTCATCTGCTCAACAGGAAAAATATTAATCAATGGAAAAAAACACTCTCTGTTAATTTAACACATGAGTTTTAGATCGTGTGGGAAATAGTAATACCTCATGTTTTCCCATCACGGTTTTATGATGCAGATCACAAAGACCTTTTTAGAAAATGGTCCTTGCTTAAGCCACGCATTTGCACCTACCGGGATGTCTTAGTTTCTTGACGGCCCAGCCAAAAACCCGAGATAGAGAAAGTCCCAGCAGTCACTGCCATCTTCTAGTAATTGAGTGGAACAGCAAGGGACGAGGTCCGGTGACCCTTGCAACTTGCCATTAGGCAGCAGCTTTTTTCCCCATCAACAAGGAAGCAATTCATAATAGAGTATTTTCTCATAAAACAAATTAGCAACACTTCTCCAAGGAGATTGAGAATATCCAAGCCAGGAGTCCCATACCTGGGATTTCCATATTTCTCTGCCCGCTCTCGGACGTTTATCGAAGGACAACTTTCCATGCAGCAGGACGCACATATCCAGAAGCGTCCAGCCCGGTGCGCGCTCCCTCAGCGAGCCCACCCACCTAACGGTCTCCATGCCTCTTTTCAAGGTGATGAGGCTTCGCAAACTGGCTCAGCAGATTGCGAACTGCAAGCAGTGCATCGAGCGGTCGGCCTCCCTCATCTCCCAGGCGGAGCACTCTCTGAAGGAGAGCGATCACGCGCGCTTCCTGCAGACGGCCAAGAGCATCACCGAGAGGTGAGTTGCGGGGGCTGCTGGGAAGTTCTCAGCCACCGGCCTCCTTTGTCTGCTTGGCCTTGCCCTCCCCTTGCTTTTGTTTTCATTTTGGAGGCTGAGTACCAGGGAAAATAGAAGCTTTGAGTTGATTTGTTCCAGCCAAAGATGCTTCCCTTTGACATGTCAAAGCCTTTTCAGTAGCGCCCTGGAGTTCAAGGCCTTTGAAACAAGAGTCCACCCGTTAGAAAGAATAAAATCAGCCTTGCTTTGGGTGGGGTGGGGGGCGGGGGCCAGGGGAGAGAGCTTACAGTGGCACAGAAACGCAATTATTGTGAATCTCAGCCCTGATCTTATCATGCACTTGGTAACAAAGAGTCAAAATGAAGGCACCGACATGAAAGGGAATCTTTTCTTCCATCTCAGGGCGCGTCTATTAAAAAGGAGAAGAAAAAAAAGCCAAGGCCCAGGTGTTGTGCTCTGTTAGACCCATGTTTATTTGGTTGAGAAGCCTTGCTCGTCAGAAAGGTCAGAGCTGACTCGTGTGGGAGAGAAAGGACCCAACTGTCAGTCTCATACCTCTTTCTTTTAAAGGATCCTTTATTCTGGGGCAGGGAACGTAAAGATAACATTATTCCATTGGTCAGTTCAGCAGTGAAACTGATGGGAGTCCGCGTTTCTTCGCTGCCCGTCCCGATTGGCATAAACTTACTCGCCTTCGCCCGCCTACAGCAGTTGTAAGTGGAGCCAGAGAAGAGCACCTCACTCCACTGAAGTGGTACCTCCAACCCCTGCCGATGCCCTTGACTTCTCATTCATTCTCATTTTCGGAGTCCCCTGCCCCTTATGCAAAGCAATAATAGAGTCCTATCACCGGATAACCCCAGACAGCTCATTCTGCTGGTCTTTATCCTAGAGCAGAAGTCTGCACACTTTGATAAAGGGCCAGAGACGAAATATTTCCAGCTCTGCAGGTGATAAGGTCTCCTTCACAGCTACTCAGCTCTGCCGGGGTAACTCCAGAGCGCCCTGTCATACACAGAAAAGAACGGGCGTGCCTGGGCTTCCAGAAACATTTCCCCCAACAGGTATTTCGCCCTCTGGCTGTATTTTGTCAACGCCTGACCCAGGGGAAAAAAATACTCACCATCTTCTCACTTGCATTTCTTCAAGGAAAGAGAGAACTAACATTAATCGAGCGCGTGCTTGTGTCAGACACTGTGCTAATTCTCAAAATAGCGCTTAGAGGTAGGCATTGACATTTCTGTTTCCACCGTCCTCTTAGTTAGAGTAATGTACAGTGGCTTTACACCTCAAGCCCTGTATCGAGCCAGCTTCATTGTGTTATTTCTTATATTTGGGAAAAACTCTTCCGCGACTGGTTACGATACTTAATGTCTTCCAAAGCCCGTGGCTAACAGCTGCTTATCATCACTTTTATATCCTTAAATTTTAAATCCTTAAACTTTATATCCTTAAAATGATCAGCTCCCTACCTTAAGAGAAGCCAGTGTCTTTGCTCATGACTCCTGGGTTCCCAGTAATTGTCTTTGTGGCGCCCATCTGGACTGTATCCAGTTGCTCTGTGTTCATCCTAAGGTTAAAAACTGCAAATGGTGCCAATACTCCCGTGTACCTAGGCCACTCTGCTCGACCCTGTTTACACTTACGTCATGCTTTCCAGCTGGGATCCAAGAGCACTGTTCTCCAGCTACAAATCATGAGGTGTCCAGATGAAAGGGCTACTGTGAGCTGCATTTCTCAGTAATCCCTAAATATTTCATCAAGTGTAATACGAACAGACTCTTAGCTATTGAGGGGAGAGAATGTGGCCCCATAACAGTTGGGATAGAACATTCTGGAAGAAGACCTACCTTTGAAATAGAATGTAAGTGCATGAATGTCTACATGTGATCTTCCACAGATCCGGCAGGTCATAACCTGTCCCATTCACTTCTACCTATAACAAGCCCATCTCTTCGAGAACAGAAACATGACTTTGATTTTTTTCTTTCTACAGATGAATTGTAGAATACAGTTGACCCTTGACCAGCATGGGTTTGAACTGCTCAGGTCCACTTATACATGGATTTAAAAAATATATATAGTTCAGTACTGTAAATGTATTTTCTCAGTAATATTTTCTGTAATAAGATTTCTTAATATTTCTAGTAATATTTTCTTCTCCCTAGCTTACTTTATTGTAAGAATGCAGAATATAATACATATAACATACAAAAGATGTGTTAATTGACTCTTTATGTTATCAGTGAGGCTTCTGGTCACCGGTAGGCTCTTAGTAATTAAGTTTGTGGGAGTCAAAAGTCATACATGGATTTTCCCCTGAGTAGGGGGAAAATTGTCCCCTAATCCCCACATTGTTCAGGGGTCAACTGTAGAGTATATTCTCAAGCCTCACTAATATATAGTTCTTGGTGTGATTGTATGTGTACTTTATAAAATCATTTTAAATAAGCAAAACTATTCACTGAACCCAGGCATAAGAAAGTCAGCCTCCTGCTTATGAGAAAGCTAAATTTCTAGCAGATTTGAAGACGTGGTGCCTATAACCATTGGCCAAGAGCCTTTGTCCTTCTGCTCCTGCAGCCCCTCTCTTCCCGTCTCCATTGTCCATCCTCTTGGTCAATTCCTGAGCCTTCCTCTCTTTCCAGGACCAGAATGTCGTGAAAGGGCAGGGGGCTGGGACCAGGACTGGGGGAACTTGGGCTGGGATCCCAGCACTGCCACTTTTTAACTGTGATGCTTTGGGTTTGCCTGGGAGCTATTTTCATGATCTAGGGTCCCGGGATGGAGCCTGCATGGAAGCTATGCTCAGCCGGGAGCCTGCTTCTCCCTCTCTCTCTCCCCCTTCCCCTGCTCATCATTTCCCCCCTCCCTCCCTCTCTCTCAAATTAAGAAATAAAACCTTTTTTTTAAAAAGAGGGGTAAAAAAGAAAATTGGGCTCATAATAACTGCTTCGACCAGTAGTTGTAATACTGCTCCTGCTAACTCCTAAGAACAGAGCTTCAGCGTCACAGATAATCCATAGTGTCTCTTGGATTTAAGTTCTCGTAGTTTAGTATGTGAGTATGGCCCCGCCTCATATGTTCTGGGGCTGGTCTCGGCCTGTCTCTACCCTTCAATCCTTTACTTAGTAAACATTCTTCTCTAAGACGTGACTTTGTAATTCTCTGCCTCCTACTGTGTCTGCCTTGGGCTTTGGCACCTGTGTACTTCTAAACCATCTTAATTCTTCTGTTCGAGGAGGGAAAGCCCGGAACAAACTTTCAGTCCTGCAAGCCTTCCTAAAGTGAGACTTGGATGGGATTTTTCTGTATCTTAGAATCACTTAAAGTAGGTATGTTCCTCTACAGGGTGAATCTAACTGCAAAAAGATTTTTGATTCAGAAACATTAAAAAAAAACCCAAAGGAGAGAGACCCTCAAGCTTTACATTGTAGGAGATGCATATGCTTTGGAGTCAAGTGTCTGGCTCTGTGCTAATTGCTTAGGAGTACTTACGGCCGGCACTGGGCTGCTCCTTTAACACTTGGGAGTCTAAGTTCGCTCATACACTCCTAGCAGGCAGAACCCCCAGCCACCTTGTTTTCACCATGAAAGTGCCGGCACATAGCCAACTGCCTGCCATAAATGAATGAGTGAACAAATCATAAAACATGTCGATTGTTCCTACCTAAGATGGTGGTTATAGGGACAAAATGAAATAATACGGTAAAACCGTTAGTCCGATTCCTGTCCCAAGGTGATCATGCAACAAATGCTAATTCCCTTCCTTCCCCACTCACTAAATTGACACAAATGGAGTGCGTAACACACTATGTTCCCAAGTCATGCTAATACATAGGTCTTCTGCATGGTTGTGTGAGCATCTTTATACAACTACATTTAGGAAGCCAAACACTTCAGTAAATCGAAGCATAAGAAAGTTGCTTATGAGGAATCTGAGCTTAAAATCACTTTTAGTACCCAGTTATCAAGAGGATGGTAAAAAGAAACTTCCCTCCGAACGGTACCCATTTTTCAGAGCTCCTAGGAGGGTGCCCGACCAGGCCGTCCTTCAACACCGTAAGCAGCTCAAGCATCCATCAGACTTGCCCCGGTTATAAAACCAAGACCTCCAGTTATCAATGCTGGAGAGATGTTGCTTGATTTTAAGAATTCAAGCACATATGATGAGTGGTTTTTGAAGTGTGTTCTGGTAGGGTGTTAATTGGTGTTAAAACAACAACAGAGTTCCAGAGCCAAACGCATCTGGGAAATCCCGAGCAGACCAAGGCAAACCGCATTTTGCTGCTGTGAGACCTCACTGGGTTTTACCGTGGTGATTTGCCCACTCGCCCAAGAGAGACCCGTTTACGTGCCATTGTCAAGGGTCGGGCGTGGGGAGAAGGATATTGGGCAGGAAGGATAGAACATCTTCCCCTGGCATTGGCTGTTTGAGAGAAAGCCTGGGAGCCACATAGCTCCAGACACGTCCATCTTCTAGAAAATTGCCTCCATGTGGCCCTAGCGAACTGTCACGGAGATTAGGAGCATCGAAATCAAAACAGAAACAGGAAGTAATGTGCAGGCCACCCCCTAAGCATCAGGATAGGACACATGTCCTTATTTGCCTCAGTCTGATAAGAGCTTAACACACACCCACAAGCATGTGCGCACATGCAAATATACGTGTACACACACACAAAACTATGAAAGCACAGAATTTCACAAGTGGCCTAAGGCCGATGGCCCTGGTGGATTTTGGCAACTCATCTGAAAGGCCAGAAGATGGGCAACAAGGATTTGGGGAATAAAAACATGGCCTAAAATGTTGAATTTGGCAGATCTCCCCTCGCCTGTCACTCCAATTACGAATTTGAAATTGTAGCCAAAGATACATCTCTCTCCTTCCATCAAAAACTGTGTAGGTGTTAAAAGCAGCAGTAATCCGCACAGATTCTTGCTGTCAGTCTTGGCTTCCCAGGCTTAGGGACTTTGAGCCTTTCCATTCCCACTCCACAAAGTCCCACCAGCGACATGGCAGGCATTGGCTTTTTTTTTTAACACTGTCACTTGTCCGAACCATGTTTTAGTTAACTGTGGACGATAGAACCAGGAGAAACTTGGGAGTGAAATCGGATTGGGGTGGACCTGAACAGAAGCTTCTGTCCCTGGACAGCAGAGCGCTAAAGCGACATTGTCTGCTCAGAGCACCTGGGATCCTCTCAGCCCAAGATCTGAGCCGCACGACAGAGACAGAGAAATGCGACAGAGAGACGCCCGTTTCTTAATAGCTCGGTGCAGTTTTCCCCGCCGGACATCATGAAACATTCTAGTTGGGGGTTCACTTTGAAATTTTTATTTGGGGAGTTCACATGGCGCTATAGCATTTCTTTTAACTTTTCTGCACTGATGCAAATATTGCGGGCTCTTCAGTACGTGTGGGCGTGCTTTAAGAGCTCCGTATGTATTTGCCGAGTGATCCCGGGATCGCTCTGAGTTCTGAGGAGTTTTTGTGATTATGGGTCATAAGGAAGGCATTTTTTAAGTACAGTTTGACTATGTGTGAAAAACGCCTAATAACCATGCCTTTATCCACCAGTCTAAATTAGCAGGTGTTCATCACAATAATTAGCCCATTCCCGTTGGGTGTGCTCTTTAGCCGACAAAATCCCACAACTCTGCTATTCACTGTTTCTTTTTTTTTTTATTTTTAAAAGATTTTGTTTATCCGAGAGAGAGGGCATGCATAAGCAGATGGAGCAGCAGGCTGAGGGGAAGCAGGCTCCGTGCTGAGCAAGGAGCCTGACGTGGGACTCGATCCTAGGACCCTGAGATCATGACCTGAGCCAAAGGCAGACACCGCTTAACTGACTGAGCCACCCAGGCATCCTAGCTCTTCACTATTCCTCGGTGAAAGCGTTAGGTGGTGAGTTTAGATTCTCCACCCTCATTCAACCACTGGAAACGTTTCTTTTCAGAGTCTCTGCCTCTTCAAACTTTTTATCAGTGGATCCCAATATCATCCTGGTTATTACATTATTAATTATCCTGTCTACCACCCTCCCGACACAGAACTGGAAATGTATCAGAAGCATAATTCTAGAAACTTCATTTCTAAGGATTTTGATCACTTCACAGGTGTAACTTATACTGAGGTGAAATTCGAAGAATATGAAATTAACCATTTTAATGTGTGTGCTCTGTCGTATTTGGTATATTCATGATGTTGTGCAATAAGAGTTCCAAAATCTTTTTATTACCCCCTAAAAACTCCACACCCATTATGCAGTCATCATCTACTGCGCCGCCCCCCGCCCCCCACCGCCGGTCTGCTCTCTGTCTCTGGGAATTCGCCTGTTCTGGACATTTTCTACAAATAGATCATACAATACACGGCCTTTTGCATCAGACTTCTTTCACTTAGTGTTGACACTTTCAAGGTTCATCCACACTGTTGTGGGTATCAGTACTTCCGTCCTTTTTAGGCGTGAATAGTATTCCATTGTATGGACAGACCCGCAAGTATAATTTTTTTAGCCAAAATACATCATCTTCATAAGATACAAAGTTTTAAGAGCCATTAAGAGACCCAAGAGGAGATAGATCTCCTTAGGTAACCAGGCTGAAATTTTTCTAGGTTAAATGGAAGAGTTTAGACCTTGAATTCTCTTCCTGGCTGCTGCCAGCTAGCTTTGTGACTTTCTATGAATGAGCACCAGCACTCTTAATGAGAAAATAACCAGATTTAGAGATGAACCATTTCAGAGTGTTTCTTTGCTCACCGACTCGCAGCACTCTGCACAGCACTCTACATGTAGTTGGCCCTTGGTGGCATTTACCAAACTTCCTGAAATACCCAGATCAACAAGATCACGGGTCTAGCATGGTCTGAGACGCTCAGACATGGTTTACGTCATGCCACAACTGTATCATTTTTAAGAGGATCGCTTGCATTTTTTAATTCGTCCAAACGTTCTGCTATTGGCAACTGAACCTTGCAAATCAACCTGAGGGATTAACACACACATAGCACGAGATTCTCTTCTAGCAAGAGCGTCGTACTCACCAATACGTTGCTTTATAGTTTATAAATGAGAACGCTTAAGTAGCAACCGTAAATGAAGAGGGGAAATGAGGCATCCATTGGAGGAATTTGTGAGAGAGCTCATGAATATTTTCCATGGCATCTGCTGGGAATATGGTGCGAAAAAAAAAAAAAAAAAGAATACAAGAAGAACGAAACAAGCCAGACAAAAACTCCTTTTTTTAATGTTTATTTTAGAGAGAGGCTAGTAATTGATTAAACTAATCTAATATCTGGAAACATTCTTTTTTAATCTTCACTTTGCCTTTTATGCAGTTTGAAATTTTGGAGACTCCTCTTTGAAGTGGAGCAGGGTCGGGTCCGAAAGGAACAAACAGTTTCCCAGACAGATGTGTGAAGAAATGCCCGGAGCTATGTGCTTCTTGCTGGGGTTACATGTGAAGGGGGCCAGGCTGTTAAATACACAGCAACATGAGATATGAATATTCTTCCACCTCCGTGGGGAATTTTTTTTCCGACAGTAAAAAGGAAGGCGGGCGGGGTGGCGGGGGGAGCCATTCTACTGTTTCCCCGGTTCCTTTGCCTCGTCTTTAAGCTTGATCGTTTGCATTGTGTTGGCTCTGTTGTGCCGTTCCCAGGTTCTCTTTGAGGCTCCCGTGTAAAAACAGCCCTGTTTTAAAATGATCCTTCTTTTCGTTTTATTTTTTGTCATTCCCAGGCAGTGACGGTGACAGGCATCTTGACATTTCTAAAAAGTTGTTTTGTTTAAATTACAGAGTCTCCATGGCGACTGCATCCTCCCAGGTCCTAATTCCTGAAATCAACCTCAATGACACATTTGACACCTTTGCCTTAGATTTTTCCCGAGAGAAGAAATTGCTAGAATGTCTGGATTACCTTACAGGTATTGTCGTGTGTGTGTGTGTGTGTGTGTGTGTGCGCACGCGCGCACGCCTTAATATTGTGCACGTGCTTTGATATCGTGTACAATCGGTGGTATACATACTTTGCCACCACATTGATTCCCTCAAAACCAGAGGTGTGGGCTCCTGATTTAGGAATGGAGTCTAATATTCCTGTAAATGATTTCTGGCGTGCTTTTTTGTTTGTTTCCCCACCCAAAACGACACGGTCTGAGACCAAATTGGGGACAGAGGAGATAAGGCAAATCTCGAGAATTAAAAACGTACTTCCTGCCATTTCCTCTCCCTCTCAGAGTGTGGGTGGCACAAAGAACAGCTCTGCTGGTCATCAAAGAGTCGCATAAGGTAGCAGGGCTGTTTTCCACTTCATCTCAGCAAGGCATCTGACTCTCACGGTGTCTGGGCACAGAGACAGTTGGCAGCTAACTCTTGATTGAGTGTCTACCTTGCTTCAGCTCTTTGTATCGGAGATCTGGCATGATCTTAGCGTGTTATAATTCTCATTTTTCCCATGACAGGGGTCACCCATCTCGCTGGAGGTCAAGTAGCTCACGAGTGGCAGAATTAGAATTTGGCTTGGGTCCATACAGACTCCAAAGACCTCTTGTTCTTTCTGGTAAAGGACCACATTTCATCTTGACAAAAGGTCACCACAGCAAATGTCCCAAAAATCACATGTGAATTCCCAGTGCCATTGTTCTGATACAGTTTTTATTGGGGGGGGGGGTCAAACTTACAAAACAAAAGGAACAGCAATAAAAGAAAACCTCAGGCTACTCCTGTTCCTAACCATGCTTCCAAATGTTTCTTTGCCATTGACCTCGAGAGTGAGGACTGAAATCATTCGTTGGTAGAATGCGGATTGTTTAAAGGACCTTTATTTGTGTTAGCCAAAGGCACTGGTGCCTAGGACTTCTGGAAGGCTCTGTGTATACAGTGAAGCCAGATGTGCATGGAACTGAGGACATGCACCCCTCAAGAGACCACAGCTTCCCCATTTCAGTTCTGCACGCGTGCTTGTGGGAAAATGGTTGGAAAAGATGGAGCAGGAGAAAGGGAACCTTGTGTGATGTTCGCTTTTACAGTCTATGGATCAAAAATTATCAGTTTTATATCCAAGGGGTGTTATACCCAGATAGGTTTTTTTTTTCTTTGCAAGAATCCGAGATGCTGTTTTTAGCCTTTCTGCATTTGCAAGCAAAGTGTTCATCCCACCAACTTATGTCATTTTTTTAAACCATACCACTCTTATTAAGGAAGAAAGAAGTTGACTCCAAAGTGCATTTGGAGTAAGGAACCAAACTCGGTTTCAAATATTTATTCGTATACTGCCCCCCTTTTTAAGCTTTTAACTCTGAGATCTGTCAAAACTAACGCTCCCCCCTAGAACCTTCCACAATGATAGAAACATTCTGCATCGGCACTGTCCGTTTTGGTAGCTGCTGTCCACATGGGGCTATCAGAAACTTGAAATGTACATGGTGGGTCTTTACCTACACTGAACTTTAATTAAACTTAATAGAAGTTTAAACAGTTTGGGGCTACTGTATTAGGCAGCACAGGTCTAGATTTTCTCTGGCTGAGCGGTTTTTCATGATGGCATCCTATGAAAAGTCTCTTTTTTTTCTTTTATCATTTGGAATTGAGTAGGATGGCAACAACAGAAAATCCAGTTAACAGTGACTAAACCCATCAAGCGGTGTTTGTATCCTGCAAACCCGGGCATGGAGATGTGTGCTCCAAGCCTGGGCAGCAGCTCAGTGAGGACCGCAGACCCCAGGCTCTTGCTTTTTCCCTGCTCTGCCATCTTCTCTGCGTTGCCTTTTTGCCACACACAGCACAGCTGCCCCGCCTCCATGCATCGTGCTCAAGTTACAGGTGAAAAGAGACAGATGCAGGGGGAAACAGGGACAAAATTCTGTCCTTGTTTATTAGGAAAACAAAAAGCTTGCTTAGAAGGCCCACCTGGCAAACTCCCACTCGTGTCTCGGGGGCCAGATCCACGTCACAAGGTCATGCCCAAGGATGAAGAGGACTGAACGACTGTTGGGCCGAGCACGTGACTTTTCTCTACAAAATCGGTGTCTTGTTGACCTGAGTGTGTCCTCCCCATTGCCCAGTAATCGTTTAATGGTGTTCCGGTGGGCATACACTCCTGGGCTCCGTCTGCATGCGAATGCCAAGGCAGTGATTAAAGGGGAAGGTGAGGAAGTCATTTGCACCGACTAGGACTGTGTACCCCATATATCATCCCGATCGCTGTTTATGCCAAGCCAGAGGCCACATGAGGTACCTGCCATTCTGCCTTCTTAACTGTCAAACCTCAAATACAAATCTGGCCCATTTCTAGACATAACATCGATCCTGGCCATAACATATGATGCTTGGCTGATATTGCCAAGTCCAAATAGTTTATCAGACATTTGTAAGCAGGAAATGAAGTGTTTGTGGAGTATTAGCCCACCATTTCTCATGTCCTGTTTATGACAGAGGCAAGAAAATAACAGTTCTGCTACCAATCCCATGAATATTGAAATTGGCAGCATGCTGCTATCCTCATTTACAGTAAATTGGGTATTGACTTTTCGGGACAAACCCATTGGGCTTACAATCAAAACAGGGTTAGCCTGCGTGGCTGTGAAAACAAGATGATTTTTTTCCCTCTGTGACATGCCTCTAAGTAGTATGTCAAGTTCATAACCCAGAGAGGTGACATTTCCTCCCCGATCACAGCTACTTGCTTATTTTGAACACAAGTTTGCTTTCTACTTAATCCTCTATTGCAATACAGAAAAGACACCACCTTTTCTCCAGTGGTTGATGGAAAAGTAATTCAGTGAGCTATTTAGATTATGGGAGAATAAGCATTTCTCCACCACTCCCTGCCGGGTCGTCGCACACCGACAGCGGCCACACAGACGGTCCTAAGGAGTTTTACGGAGCAGCTGGGCCTCCCCTGGCTCGGTGTCCCTGACTCATGCACAGCCAAGTCACAGCACACGACACTAAATCTTGCATGCGGATATACTTCAGGAGACAGACGTATAAATACACATTCCAGAAAGAATGCTTTAAGGGCGCTATGGAGCCTTTCTGTCTTAACCCATGACTTAATGTGTTGCCAGCCCACATGCCCAGGTGTGTAGTCATGTTGGTGGAACTCAGTGAGCAAGAGACCAAGCTGCCCTAATTGACTTTATGCAACAAACATAGAAGTTGGACAAAACGAAGCCTAAAACAATTCGAGTTTTCAAGTTGCCATTTTTACAAACTCTTCTCCCTCTTTGGGTTTGTTTAGGACTCCTCGGCCCTAATCAAAATTTAGAACAGGAAAGAACTCTGCAATAGTGTGAACAGAGGTCGCTCCGAATCTATAGAACACAGATATGTTTCTCCTTTTGAAGTTAGGTTCTAGTATACAGAAGACTGGAAATAAAGGCCTGGATCGATTCTCCAAACCAGGGGTTGGCAAACTTTGACTATAAAGGGCCAGATGGTAAATATTTTAGGCTTTGCAGGACATATGGTCCCAACTACTCAACTCTGCTAGTGCACAAAAGCAGCCACAGACAATACATAAATGAATGAGCCTGGCTGTGCTCCAATAAAACTTTATTTACAAAAACAGGCAGTGGGCCAGATTTGGCCCATAGCCACAGTTTGCCAAGCCCTGCTCTGAAATATTATTGCCAGTGCACACCACTCCCTGCCTAGTCTTTTTCTTGCTCACTAACTCTTCTCATAAAACCAGTTACTGAAATCAAGCTGGTAGATTTTGAGTCAACTTCAAATCATTATTTTGCCAGGATTTAGACTTCTCTGCTCCAGACTGTGTTCGAGACATAAAACAGCAGCCTTCTCCAGTAATAAAGTTAACCAAATGCCAAGGAACCATGTTTTCTTGGGGAAGGAAAATGTATTTCATAGATAGGATTGACTGTTAATCATGTTCTTAATTTGAGATATCACCTATAAAATTGAAAGATGAGAGCAAAATAGGGCCACACTAATATGGTGTTTTTTTTTAATAAAGCATCTAAACTTCTAATGAGAGAAAATCTTCAAACAATTATTTGGCTGGGTTTGTTATAGGATAAGAAACATTGGTATTTTTCCAATCGGGTGTGTAAATATAAGAATACGTGACCTCACATAGCTCAGAGGTTGGCAAACCTTGGCTCCTAGGCCAAATGTAGCCCTCACCTCTTTTTGTCAATAAACTTTTACTGGAACCTGCCCATGTCCATTTGAATACGAATTGCCCAAGGCTGCCTTCCTAGTGCAGCAGCAGAATTGAAAGGACAAAGAACAAAGAATGTATGGCCCGCAAAACCTAAAATATTTACCACCTAGCCCTTTACTGGAAAAGTTTGCCATCTCCCCAGTGTGGGTGAAATCGCAGAAGTTCATCTTGTTTGCTTTTTAATATTTTTTTTCATGGATAAGAGTATTATTTGCTTAACCTCCTAAACGTACTTTCATGATAAATAGAGAGATAAGTCCCTACTGGCTGGCTGAAGTCACACTACCCTTTAATGACAGGAGCGACCAGCCAACCAGACGTTGGTTTTTTGGAATCGGGGTCACCGCCTCTGAGCTAGTGGTCCCGATGGACCTGTGTAGAAAGCTCTGCTTTGATTGTCCCATGTCTCCTCTGAAATGTGTCCCAGAGGTGCCTGCTTTTTGGCTGATGAGCGTTCTTGATTCCCCCTGCCCCCAGCTCCCAACCCTCCTACAATTAGAGAAGAGCTCTGCACCGCCTCCTACGACACCATCACCGTTCACTGGACCTCCGACGATGAATTCAGTGTGGTTTCCTATGAGCTCCAGTACACCATATTCACCGGACAAGCCAATGTTGTTAGTGAGTATCACGCCCCCTATTGACTGCTCTGGTTGGTGACCGTCTTCTGTTAGATGGCAATTCTAAATTGACGCATCAAGGTAAGACAAGGAAGGAAAGGATTCACAGTAGGTATTGGCTGCATTTCCTCACCAAGAGGATGATCGCATTCACTTGTACTATACTAGCAAAAATAGCAGGCCAAAGAGTGATAAAAATTAGTGATCTCTAGCAGTCCACACGGATGAGTCTTACAAACATATACTTAAGAGAAAGAAGCAGGAAATAAAAGAATACACGCAGTAGGACTCTAATTATACATTCATAATTTAAAGATAAAAAGGAAAACCATTTTGTGGGGCGGGGGCGCCTGGGTGGCTCAGTAGGTTAAGTGTCCCGACTCTTGATTTTGGCTCAGATCGTGATCTCAGGGTCATGGGATCAAGCCCTGCGTTGAGCTCCGCGCTCTCTGGGGAATCTGCTTGAGATTCTCTCTCCCTGTGCTCCCCCACCCCAACTTGCACATGTGCATGCTCGCTCTCTCAAATACATAAATCTTTAAAAAAAACCTGTTTTGTTTAGAGATGTATACATAGGTGTAAAAACTGTAAATAAAAGAGAGGATGATGGTTACTTCCAGGATGGGAGGGGAGTGGCATCACTGAGAAGCAGTATACAGGGGCTCATGGGGTTAACTACTTTCTGGGTGGGAGTTACACGGTTTAGTGAGTTTATCCTACATTTAGTATTACATACTTCTCTGAGTGTTATTTCACAACGTGAAAAAAGAATTTAATAAAATGGATAGCCAAACAATGCCCAATACCACATCCCATTTGAAGGAGAGCAGGCCCGTTGTTTAAAATGTTAGTCATTGGCCCCCACCTACGAAGAATTTCAGGCCTTACCTGAAACACAGAGAGACCCTTCTCTCCCTGGGGCCCATGAGCTATCTGGTATCAGAGACAGGTTGATGATCTCAGAGAACCCCAGTTGCTGGCCAGAGCGGTGGTAACAAAGCAATCTCGCCTCCCTACCCCCACGGTTACTCAAATTGAGTTGAGTAAATGGGAGAGGACCAGAAGTGGCTTTTCGGGGAAGCAAGTTTGAAACTTCTTTAGCAAATGGAAAGAGAACATATCAAAGTAGAACAGAATAGAATAGAATAACAGTCACTTTTCAACAAAGAAATGTTTTGAATAAATTCATATCAACTGAATGTGCTTTTTTTACATATACCTCTTCTCCCTTAAGAACACTGTTCTTTCCTAGCACAAGGAATTCTGAGGCATGTGATGCTTAAAAAAGAAATTAAATTTAGGATTAATTAAAAGGGGGGAGAGGGATGCGTGAAGAACCCCGCCTCCAAGTAACTAGCATTGACGGCTCATACCAACAAACAGACCCCCCGGCCTCCTTAGAGCCTTGTTTCCCAGGCTTCCTTCCTCAACCCTCTGACCTTCCACTCCCTAATTGGCCTGCCTTGGAAGCCTTTATTAAAATCTTACCATTTTCCAGGAATGCGTAAGGAGGGAAAAAAAAATCATGAAATGTTGCTACCCACTGTGGCCAGCTGCCTGAGTAAGAGGGCAAGACATGGTGGGTGAAAATGTCTTGGGGGAAATGATGGTTTAACCAAGTTTTGAAAGGGAATGGGTACATATCAGCAAACTAAGGGGAATGCCAGGCAGCCACATGATCGGGGGCAAACCTGTGGAGACAGAGAATGGCAAGGCATTTTCTGAGACATTCTCTACTCAAGCCTGGCTGGAGAATTGAGTGGGGAAGGGGAGATGGGGGGAAATGAAGACAGAGAAATAGAACCGAGACTCAAACCCATCTAGGTCTAGTTCCGGAAAGCACATGTTCTTAATCATCAGTCTCTTAATCCTCACCCACAGTAAAGACCTAGACCACAGAGGGCCACTCGGGCCACACGGTGTGGGATTTTTCCCCACACAGAGCAGCAGTGCGATCAGATATAGGGTTAGAAGCCCCCTCACGCAGTGCTGTGGGGGATAGAGTGGAACAAGGCAAAACTGGAAGCAGAGACATGAACTTGGAGGTTCGTAGTGATTCACAGAGGCAGAGATGGCCAGGACCTGCCAATGGCAGTAGCGCCCACAAAGGTAAGGAGAAGATTAATTCCAGAAGAGATTTCTCCACCTCTGATCCATATCCCCAGCAAACACCATTACTGTCTCCAGCTGTTGGAAGTGCTGTGGGGGGCAAGTCTAAAGTGCACGGGCATATCAATTGTTCGCCATGGTTCGGCATCATTTTGCCCTCCTTTCAGGATTTTGGATTCTTCTGGTATAGCTCCTCATCCCTAGTTCTACGTGCATGAAGAAATACTAACTTCCCTAAAACCTTTCTTTTTAGTAAGTAATGCACAAACACTGTATGATAATATATAAAATGTCTACGGTGACTATTGGATGTTTTTCAATATGGCAGCCCCAAAGCCCCAATATGGTAGTTCCAAAGTCACCTACTGTGTCAACTCCATTTCACATGCATCCTTCCTGTGGTTGTCTGTTGATACAAAAGGATGCACAGACACTCACACACATCTAGAAATACATTTTTTAGGGACACAAAAGGTAGTGGGCCAAACACAGTTCTTTACCGTGCTTTGTTCACCCAGAATAATCTCTTTTGATTAACTCAGAAATAGCTGATCAGGGACCGTAAGTACATTTGCAAACTCACGATGCTAGGACTTTTGTCCTTGGCCATATTCTCTTTTTTTGGAAGCAGGTCACAGGTCTTGCCCGCGCTCAAGGAGGGTGAGAATTACATGAAGTCGTGAATATATTGCTGGGGAATCATCGGGGCTACCCAAGAGTGCATCCGCCATAGAAGGTTCCGTCTTTCCTGAAGTGTCTTAAAGCGAATTTTTGTGGGCATTGGGACACTACGTAGAGCCTTGGCCTAGACGGGCAGGCCCTGTATCAGTTGGCTTTTACTGATCAGCCAAAAACCACAGAACCGAAGTAGCATATAACAGTAAACCATGTACTGCCTGTGTGTCTGGAATCAGGTGGGTGTCCGCTGGTCCCGCTGACCTTGGTAAGGCTCTGTCAAGGTCACGCTGCGGATTGGGGCTGCCCCCTATAGTCCCACATGGGTGCATTCTCCTGGGGAGCGCAGCGCACGCCTGTAAGGAGAGGGACACTTGCATACGTGCTTTGCAGGCCCCTGTCTTTGTCATGTTGGCTGATGGGCTAGAGGCCAAAGCAAGTCCCACGGGCGAGCGCAGAGTCAGGATGTGAGGCCGGTGTTGCTCCGCAAGGAGTGCAGGTGCGCGAGGAGTAAGGATGTGGAGCCGAAAGATGGTCTATGCGCTCGAGAACTTGGACTCGATCCCAGTGCTTCCCCCCACCAAATGAAAAGAAGAGACCTAGTGCCTAGAACTTGGGGTTTCTCTGGCTGACTCTGGCTTCCATGCTATTGGCATGAAAAATAATCTCAGAACAAAAACCTATGAATGGAGTAGACGAGAAAAGGCCATGCCTACAGAAAGCCACCACCAGCGACACCACTGAATTCAGAGCTCCATTCTCGGTGATTCCAGACACGGTGTTTTGTTCCCCAAAAGCAGCTGCCACAAGAAAATAAATGGGGATGACTTCTTGAAGGTGACAGACCTTGCTTGTGTGGTAGACACATGTGGGAAAGGCTATTCCTCCCAGGACCGGTGGGAATCAGGGAAACCGCAGGCGCCCACCTGACTGGACACTCTCATCAGCCCATTAGTACTGGGAGCTGTTTGTCTCTTTAACGTCCATTAAACCAGTATAGTGAAGTCCTGAGGCCTACAGGCTCGAATTGTAGCATGGAAAGAAAGAATAAATGTAAATAAAAAGACAACTGACATGCAAAGACCTTCAAATTATTTTCTTCTTGACTATTATATATATATGTGTAATGGCTGAGAGGGACCTGGATTTGAATCCCAACTGTGGACCTCACTAGCTCCGTAATTTGGGGCGAATTATTCAACGTCCTCTGCGTCCGTTCCCTCGTCTGTAAGGAGAGGTGATGTTTTAACTTCCTATGGTTGAGATGATAAAAGTGTGCTCTGAGCCCCATGCTTGCCACGGTGTCAGCCCAGAGGTAGTCCAAGGTATTATTCCTACAAAAATACGGCGGCACTCACCCGTCACTGCATTTTTTTTTTAAGCTGATATTTTGGGTCACAGGATAAGGGTGCAGTCTTGAAATTAGTGAGGGTTTTCTACACAATGGCATTTTATACATTCTTCAAGTGCAAGGCCTTCCCTGAATGTTGTTTGTCCATCTGTCCCGCCATTTGGAGGAATATACTTTGCGGATGTGGTTACATTGAATGACGAGAGCTAATAGTAAAACTGTACAGAACGTTAGAAGACATAATAGCCCCCAAACCGGCCACAGCCCCTCGTGCCACTAGGAATCTTCGCTGCCTATAGGTCATGGTTCCTTCACTTGTCATAATGAATTCTAGTTAATTGCCCACAACTGACTTTGGTGAAGGAGAATTAGATAATATCTGTGAAGCTTTTGATCTTATAAAAAGGCTCTCCCTAATCCAATTCATATATTCAAATGCAAAATTAATGGCACCATTAATTTTTTATTATGCACTCTTATTAGCAGACTTAGGCCTACAGATGTTAATGAATTGCTTATTAATAAGTAGATATGTATTTAATTTCACAACGTGTTTCGTGTTTTTTTTTTTTTCCCGAAACCCCTTTCAGTGCACCATTTAAAATCCTAAACAGGGCCTTCTCCCAGCAGCCTATTTTTATTATTAGCCAAAGTCCAAAGATGCACTTCTCCAGGTCTCCATGGCGAGGTAGTTTTCTGTATTTAATTAATCTTAGTCAATTTGAAAACATTCATGAGCAGTTATTAAACAGATACTATTTTTACAGAGAAGAAGGAAAAGGATGTTCACTTCTGTCCGATCTGGTAGAAGAAACAAAGGACGTTTAAAGCCACGTGCCGCCTCTCCAAAGGGTGTCCGTGTTGCATAATGTTTTATACAGAGTGTTTTAGTGCAAGATGACTGTTGCTATACAAGGCTCTGAAATCCCGAATGTAATTAGGATCTTGTAATGAGCGGCGTTACGTAGGGAGATGCTTCTGACCCATTGTGAATGAGAGCAAAATGTATAAGATTGAGAAACTCAGTTAAGTTTCATTGTGAACTAATTATCTCCCACATTCCATGGTTGCTTTAATGCTGGAAGCCAAGTTAGAGAAGGTGGATACTGGAATACCCTCAAAGATGATTGAGAATGAATTGGGAGAAAAGTGAGGTTTCAGCCCAGGATGGTGCCACGGGTGTCTCGTAGAGAAATGCATAAAACCTGGTCATGGCCCCGACACGGTGTGGTACCGAGGCAGAGAGGTCTGGCACTTGGCACCATATGCAAGATGTTAGGTGATGCTGGCCCAGGACCAACACTAGCAACGCAGTGACGGTGTGCTCGGAGACGCCCCACTTACTCCAGCCGCCAGAAGAAAATGGTCACTGCTGCCTTCTTGGCATTTTTAATCAACTTCTCAATTACTATCCTGGCAGCAGTAGTAACAGAAAGGTAAGCCGCCCCAGAAAGAGTGAGCGGTCGCGAGAGCAGGTTGTCTCAGTGTAAACCTGTAAAATCAAATTTTACCACTCCGTCATCATTCTTGTTCTTTTAATCTTCGAGGGGAAAAAAATGAGCGACCTCTTCAAAGTCATCGCGATGGTCAGGGTCCCTTTTCTGTTTGGAAAAGGGTCCTGAAACGTTAAATCTCTTTTGTTGGGTTCTAAGGCCAACTTGCTGTGTGTAGCAAGTTCAGACATCTGCTTTATGATGTCACTGAAAGCATTCCCCCACCACATTAAGCCCAGCTTTTTGGTCGTGCAGTGATGTAAAGTCTATTGAAACATTTTTACATTTGCTTTCTCTGACCGCAGTCGTCATTTTCCTGTAACGTGTGCGATTAACCGGGAACGGTGTAAACGCAGGGGCATCGATAATGTTCTCATTTGAGTCTACTGAACGCCGTTACTGTGTTCGTCCGTGCGCCGCTGCTGTTGACAAAGGTCTAGGAATATGAGTGGATTATCCTGGGCCCTAGAAAAAAGCTCATTGTTTTCGTTTTATTACTGTTGGAAGATCACGAAGAAATGTCTAAAGTGAGTTGCAGGCTTCTTGGGGCCCAGAGCTCAGAGTACAAAATCACCCTCCTTTGGTCGGATCCAAATCTGTGAGTTGGCCCTGGTGCTATCCGGAAGCACCGAGCTGATGACCGCTGTATTCACGGAAAAGGTAAGGTGAAGAAGTAGCAAAAGGGAAATGTAGTAGGGAGATCGCCGTGTTACTGAGCCCCTGGTGGATGTTTTCCTGGGCCTCACAGGAGTGAGAATGGGCAGGAGAACAGAGGGCTACGACTTGGGGGAGAACAGGGGGTGGGGTGGGGGTGGGTGGTGCCTCAGTCGTCCTGCTCCGTCTCCAACATGAGTGCACACGCGCCTTCCCTGCCTCCCGTGAGTCTCCCACGGTTCCCTTGCTTTATGCTGGTTTTGTCAACTCCGCCAGTGCTGCTGGTGAAACGTTCGCAGGTGGAGATGAAAAGAGGTGACAGGAAGCGCACAGGGTCATATCTGACCCTGTGAGTTTGTGTGTGTGTGTGTGTGTGTGTGAGTGTATGTATCTATGACTCACTGGAGGGTGTCTAACGAGACTGCCTCCAAGGTACAAATCAGACGAGGGGAAGTTTCACACTTGACAAAAGAGTTCTAAGGTTCTTCTCAACTGTGGAGACCAGCAGGAGCAGTGTTTTAACTCAAAAGTTGGAGAAGGTATTTAGTAGGATCCAAAGACAGATGTCACGGGGCTGTGAATATCTCGGAATGCCATGCAGATATTTGTGGCTTGGTAGGGATCTGCACATGTGACTTTCCTTCTATAGAAATGTTTTATTAGATTCTCAGAGAGGTGAGACCAAAGAAAGATTAAGGGACTGCTTCTTGGGATTACTGTAAGGTATAAGTTGCCTCCAGATCAAAAGAACGAACCCTTTGACTTGCAAATCCACTGAAAGGGAGAGAGTGGGGGGGAGTTCGGAGCCCCTCAGGAAGTGGAGGGACTCAGCCCTCCACCAAGAACTGGTGAAGGAAATTCACCAGAGTCAGGAAACTTCGTGACAGCCAGTCACCAGGGGGCTGGGAAAAGGCTCTCTTAGAGCGAAGATTGAGGGGTGGAGAGAGCAGCCCAATGATGTTTCCAGCATCAGCCTGCTGCAAAACGAAACGGGCCTCCTTTTCCCTACATGTTCTTCCAAAAGCATCGTAAATCCTCAGCCTGCGCCCCACCCCCACAGCCCACATCCTGCAGAACGCAGCCAGAGCTGCGGCCCCGCCACACTAGGGACTACGGCTGGTCCGAATCCCTGTTCGTGCTTTTCTAAGAGCTACACTGGGCCCTGGCTGCCCGGGGGTGCCACTGCTCCCCACTTCTCCTAGGGACAGGCCTCCCGAGTTGGTTCTCCTGCATGATTCAGGTGTCTTCTCACCTGCTGTGAGGCTCAGACTTGATGAGATTCTGATTTAACAATCACGCTCATGAGTGTGGCGTAAGGGGGCCGGGGGCGGAACCCGTGGTGACCTGCGGCTTCCTTCTCCTCGCCACGACGCGTCACGCACGGACACCACGCGCAGCACGCCACACAGGACTGCCTTGGCTGCTCCCGTGTTTACTGAGCAGAAGCTGCGATATCATCATTTTCCTGGGATTTTCCATTTGGGGCACACAGCAGGAATATATAATAATAAATACAGGTCGGTCGCCCACTGTAGGCAGGAGACAGCCCTCCGGTTTATTAGCGGGCTCCCTCGGACATGCAGAAGTGACAAAGAATTGTACCTTGTCTGCTTGGCTTCGCAGGTCTGTGTAACTCGGCCGACAGCTGGATGATTGTGCCCAACATCAAGCAGAACCACTACACGGTCCATGGTCTGCAGAGTGGCACCAAGTACATCTTCATTGTCAAGGCCATCAACCAGGCGGGCAGCCGCAGCAGTGAGCCTGGGAAGCTGAAGACAAACAGTAAGTGCCGCGAGCTCGGTAGAGCTGTCGCCTCCCTTCTGCTCTCCTTTCGGCCGCCTCTGTCCCCCTTTCTTTTCCTTCTGTCTGCCTCAGGCATCGTCGACAGGCCCGAGGAGCAAGTCAAGAGCCAGGGCGACGGGGTGCAGTTGGCATCAGACGCCTCTGGGGTCCCCAACTCTCTCGACCCTTAAGGGCTGTGAGTCCATCCACTTCTCTGCGTCGACTTCAGACCTGCTCGGTCTTCTAACAAATAATCCTGGAGGGGTTCTTGTGAGAATGAGAACAGATGTGTGTGTGTGTGTGTGTGTGTGTTTCTATTATATATAATATACAAAATATATATTTATGTTTTATATATTTATTATTTTATTTATATATAGTTTTTATTTGATTATTTATAAAGTTTATATATTATATAAAATATATGAATATAAATTATATATATATATAGAGAGAGAGAGAGACTCTGATAGGTCGTTGGGGTGCTGCAAATGACAGATTATCTTTCCATAACAGAAGAGCAAGTTAATAACTCTTTCTTCAGGAATTCCTTACTCCAGATATCTGTCTAGATCTATGATTCTCAGAAGCAGTTCCGCCCTCCCCACCCCCAGCCCCCCGAGGGACACTGAGCAATGTCTGGAGACATTTTTGGCGGTTAGAACTGGGGTGGATGCTACTGGTGTCTAATGGTTAGCAGCCAGGGATGACGGGAAACACCCCACACCCCACAGGACACAACAAGGAAAGATCCGGCCCGTACATGTGTCTTGTAACACTGTCGTGTCCCTCGCTGTCTCTGCCCACATGTGTTTTCTTTTATCCTCTCTTTTTACTTTACTATTTTTGATCTCGAAATATGTTCTATAACATGGAATTTCTTTGCATAGGACCTCCCAAGAGAAAGCAAAGGGGAGTGTGTCGATATGGGACCATGTTAGACAGTTGCCCCTAGTCAATGGGGACCATTAACTGCTTTTCCAGAAGAATCCTCACTTAACCCAAGTCCTCAATTTCAGCAGCCAAATAACTCTATTATACTCCAGACATATGAATTTCAGCCACATACGTTTAGGCATGAAGCTAATTTCTCCCCTCAGTATTTCTGCTGGTAAAGAAGGAAATGTTTTTAGAGATTAAGTAGGAAAAGAATCAGTAAATACATACACTGAGGTTAATTGTGTAGAAGATGTCTCTGAGACATCGAATGCGTGCTTCTTCAGTTTCACTGACGACATTGCATTCATTTCCTGTAGACAGATAATGTCATCTTCTATTTCTAGACATGCGATTATTGAACAGATGTTATCAAGTTGTACACGAGGAGTTGGCGGACTTTTCTGCAGTGTGCCAAAGAGTAAAGATTGGAGGCTGTGCACGTCAGATGGTCTCGGTCACCAGCCACTCTTATTCACCCCTGCCACTGCAGTGCGAAAGCAGCCATGGATTACCCATAAATGAATGGACATGCTTGGGTTTCAATAAAACTTTATTCACAAACACACACAGTATGCTGGATTTGGCTTGCAGGCTATAGTTTTCCAAAGTCCTACGTGCACGATATTACAATGAATTGAATTCTTTAGTAGAGTAAGTGATTAATTTTGTCCTTGAACTAATTTGTCCTTATCGAAGCAAAAGCCTTGAACTTGGACAGAGTAGGTGATGGTGCGTTTGAGAAACACATCTGAGGCGCAGGTGGATTTTGCTCGCTGAGGATGCAGGGATTGGGGTTGGGCCTCTCTCTTCCACCTTTAAAAATGGAAATATTTTAAGCAAAACTCTCTTCATACTCTCCTTGCCTTAGTTCATACTTTATCCCTAGCAGTTGCTGGCATGATCCTTCCCGAGGACAGCGGTGTTTCCCAAGACAAGCTGAAATTCAAACTCAGCGTGTAACCCAGCAGCTCTTAGAGCCTCTGACAATGTCCATGCCCTGATCCGCCCTTGAAGCTTTTCCTCAGCATCCCCTTTAAGCTTTTCTGAGATGTGGACAGAAATCTAAAATGGGTCAGCAGACGATCCAGCCTGCCAGCCACATCTGGCTGCCTGTTTTTATAAATAAAGTTTCATCGGCACACAGCCGCAACCGCCCATTTCCCTCTCGTCTCGGGCTGCTTGCACGCCGCAGCAGCAGCTAGGTAGCCACACAAGAGACCACATGGCCAGCCGGGCTGAAAATATCCATCTGGTCTCTTATGAGAAAGATGTGCTGACCCGTGTCCTAAGAGAAAGGATTTGACAGGTGTGCATGTGGTGTTTGTATCCAGGTGATGGCTAGAAATCCTCGACCCACGCGGACGTGACACAGCACTCATTGCCCCGTGCTCCGTGCCACTGTCTCACCTAGGGTTGTGGATTTCCCCAGCCAGTGTACCAAACTCTGTCCGCTGGCTGCCTGAGGGCGGGCCTGCCAACTGTGGCCGTGGCCATGGCCGTTGCCGTGTCCAGGGAGGGGAGTGGCCTTGAGACAACTTGGTATTTGCATGATCTCGTAACTCATTTCATGCCTTTTAGCACCGATGTGGTGTCGAATGACAGGCAGTCCTCCGGGACCGTGTTACATTCTCAAAGAAGCAACAGCTATGACAAGACGCTCAGGGGTAACTCTGCCAAGATTTTCTAACAGTTCAATCTTCAAAACACAAATATGTATTTGATATATATACATATAAATCTTAAAAATTACATGTAGAGGGGCACCTGGGTGGCTCAGTCATTGGGCATCTGCCTTCAGCTCAGGTCATGGTCCCAGGGTCCTGGGCTCAAGCCCTGCATCGGGCTCCCTGCTCAGTGGGAAGCCTGCTTCTCCCTCTTCCACTCTCCCTGCTTTGTTCCCTCTCTCTGCTGTGACTCTCTGTCAAATAAATAAGTAAAATCTTGAAAAAAGTTACATATAGCGAGATCTTCAAAACACAATGTGAATAATGAAATACAGGGGGCCTGATTTTATGTATATGTATGTATGTACACACACACACACACACACACACACACACACACTCAGGAGTAGAAAACCCAGGTGTTATGATCACATTTTTTTCCTGATCTTGTTGTGGGCTGAAAAATGAACATTTTTATAGTCGTTCTGAGCTCATGAGACTCATTTTGTAATTTACAACGGTTTCAGAATAATGTAAAGCCTTTATGTCAAAATCTGCAATCTTGATTTCTTTGGCTTCTGGTCTGTAGTGTACTGAGTGTGAACCCCATTTTAAGCTGGATCGAATATGGGAATGGTTGAAAACGAAGTCTTCGTTTTCTCCTTCCCTTGGGAATGCTGTTTAGCCACTGTGTACCAGAGCTGCTTGTGTCCAGCTGTGACCCCCGAAGATAGCTTCTACTACATGTCATGGTTAATCCCCGCCCGTGCTACGGTTGAATCTTTTGCCGTAGCAACTCTAGATCCCCGCCTCAGAACTGACAGGCTGGGAGTTCATGAAAGCAGGGTCATGTTTGTATTCAATATTTTACCATGTTCTTAAAACCTGATTCTGAAAATACAGTATTGGTCATGTTGAAATAAACGGTCCTCTTCTTCCTCTCTTTGTTTTTTGTAAACTTGTTCCCAGGCCAGCCATTTAAACTGGACCCCAAGTCTGCACATCGAAAGCTGAAGGTGTCCCACGATAACTTGACGGTAGAACGTGATGAGTCATCCTCCAAAAAGAGCCACACGCCCGAACGCTTCACCAGCCAAGGGAGCTATGGCGTAGCTGGAAATGTGTTCATTGATAGCGGTCGACATTACTGGGAAGTGGTCATAAGTGGGAGCACATGGTAGGCAATGCTGTCTGTTGTCGGCCAGTTACAAAAAGGCACATGTCATTCTGTACTTTATCAGAGCATTAATCCATTCCAGGGCCTGTCTTGCAGGAAAATTTGCAGAAAAGCTTTTTGTGTCTATCGTTGCAACAGTAGTGCTGTGTAACGAGCACCCCGAGACTTGGTGGCTTCAAACAATAATCATTCGTGATTGCTCGCTCACTACCCCCTTGTGTGGGTCCACTGCCAAGGCTAATCCTGGCCAGGCTTTGCTTTAAGCTGTAGGTTGGGTCTAGGTCTCTTCTTTGTGTCTCTTCAGCCTCTTCGGCCACGAGGGCTGCCCGTGTCACGTCTCTCTCGAGCCCGAGAGCGCAAGCACAGCTAGGCCAGCCCATTCCAAGCCTTTGCTTACGTCAATTCTACTAACTTCTCATTGGCCAAAGCCAGTCACCTAGCCAAAGCCAAAGCTGGTGGTCTAGGGAAGTATCTCTCTCCCATGGAGGTGAGAGGAAGGAGCGAATATTTGCAAAACCATCATCTAGTCTTCCTTTCAGCCAATAAGAAAAACAGCTTGCTTTAAGTCCATCCATTTTTTTTTCTTTTTTACTTACTGCAAGAATTGTAGCAGAGTTGACTGAGTCCCGGTCCCTAACAGAGCTAGTATGCTAACACTCCTCTTCCGTGCCTTATAACACGAGTCAGCCAATGACGGCCAGTGGCCCGGACCTGGCCCTGTGCCTGTTTTGGTAAACTAAGTGTTGTGGGAACGCAGCCATGCCCATTCTTTTCCACATTGTCTGTGGCTGCCTCTGAGCCACGCGGCAGAGTTGAGCAGTTAAAATAGAACCCTGTGGTCCGCAAAGCCAAAAATATTAACTCCCCAGCCCTTTATCGAAAACGTGTGCCGATTCCTTCTCTAAAACATTACTCTCCGTCACCTAAAGAGAATGAATTTCTGTTGCCTTGTATGTTTTGTGACTTTAGACGTGGCCGACAACTGGAAAGAGTCAAGAGCTGAGCGGCTGAGGCAGAGAGCAGTTGCTGGAAACCCTTTCAAACAGTCTGTTAGGTCCAGCGCCATGCCTTCCGCCCAGCGAGCTCTCGAAAGCGGAGGGTGTCGGTCAGGGTCCGGTGTCTGTGTTGGAATGAGCCAGGCTTTGCCTGGTGAACCTCACAAAGCTCACCTTGTCTGTTCCGTGAGCCACGAGGTGCCCCCCTTCCTCTGGCTGCCTGGCTGACAGACACCTGTTCGCTCCTGCTCTTTTATTTGTATTGACCTCGCCCTCCTCTAGCACAACTGTGTGCCACGCATGGTCTAAGCATCCTGCAGATGTTCACTCATTCATTCATCTTAATAGCCCCCCAGTGGTAGGCGCTAGAATCCCCCATTTACAGATGAGGTGACTGGGGCGCACGCCCGTTAGCGCAAGGTGGCAAAGCTCGGAGGCGACAGGGTTAGGAAGGCCACAGTCAGGGCGCAGGCTCTGACCCAAGGCTTCACAGACCTTTCTGTGACAGGCTAGCGAGCCCGTGTTGCAGTTTGGCAGGCCAGATGATTTTTATCCTGATGACTCAGCTCTCCAGTTGTAGTGGGAGAGCAGCCGCAGACCGTGTGTCCGTGACTGGGCATGGCCTTGTGCAAATAAAACTTTATTTATAAAAACCAGCAGAGGGCCCAATTGGGCCCGTGGGTTACAGTTTGCTGATCTCTGCTCTCAAGCACCATGCTCTGTTTTTGAAACCTAATTAGTCTTTCGGGAGTACAGTGGTATACTTAATGAGCAATAGCTTGCTAATCCTTGCTTAGAAAGAAACACCTCCCAACTACATAACCCAAAATGAGGAGTATCATCACAGTGTTATGTTTGAGATAAGGAAGCTAAGTCACTTATTGTGTCTTAAGTCCCTTATGGTGTTGGTACAAGGCCACTGAGATCTAAAAAGTGCAACCATAAGCTTGGGTGGCTCCTTTCTCCCCAGAACGGTACCTGTGTCGGCCAGGCAAGAAGGTTTTCTTCTGTTGTGATCCTCGCAATTCTCTTGGCCCAGAACATTTTCCTGTTCCAACATCCTGCCAGAGGATTGGAGGACAAATCCTTCCGCCCCTCTTGGCTCTGGGCCAGATTTGGCATTTACAGTTTTTAGCGGCCCTGGAGCAAGATAAAAGCTCGAAGGAAAACACGATGAATTTTTCCAGGTGCAAAGGAGCAAGCATTTCTAGTTAATTAATGTGCTTGTATTAATCTGGGATAGACTCCAGTGTCTAAATAATTACAACCCCATTAATAATTATTTATGATAAATGATACCCAATCATTATGATCTCATTCCCATTGATGAATGGTGAGGGAAACTCCAGCAGACCCCTTCAGTTATATAAACACAGATCGGTATTACCTTGAAAACACCCTCCAGATGTCAAAACCAACTCAGGAGAGGGGGAAAATCTAAAATTAATTGCCACACTTTGGATCTTTACACACCGGATTATGTCAGTTTCAGAAAACATCTCATGGAGAAAGTAGTTGAACATTTCCTGGGAGGTGTTGGAGGGGAAGGGGTGACCCGTATGATCAAATGCTTGGGGCACCTTGATTTTACACCAGCTAATGACACATCCATTTTCTCGTGAAATATCATCCTGACTTTCAATGAACGTGTATGTTACGATCCCTGCAATTGGGGCGTGTTAGCATTGCTCTGAGAAACATAATTTTTATACTTCGTGAATTCTCCAAGTGTCACTGCGTAACTTAATGGAACATTACCTTCTGCCCGCACCTTTCAAGCTCAATGGAAATACGTACATCGTTTTACAGATTAATGATAACATAATGGTATTTTCCTTTGCTTAATGGGCTATGCACGGAGTTATTTTCTTACTCTCTAACGCTGTTAATGTGCACTTGGTGTTTTATGAAATGGTGTTAACTCACTGTGGGTTCACGCGAAGACGAGTGAGCCAGAAGTCAAGGGGGGAGGGGACGAGATTCCGGATTCTGCTCCTAATTGTAATCTTCTCTGCGTTTTCCCATTGCTACATGAGGGCGGTCATACCTGCCGCAGCTGCTTCATAGCAGGTTCAGCGAAGGTTCAAATGGGAAATAAACGTCAGAGTCCTTTGGTACAAAGTAAAAATGGTGCCCAGAAACAAGAAGGAAACAATACAAATGTGGTTAATTTTGTTATGCAAATGCAGGTTCCACAGTATCTGAAAAATGGAAATAGGTCTGCGGGGCATAGTGAACATCGTGGGGGGGCCAATAGTCTAAACAAAAACCTTTCCAAAGTGTCTCTCTGGCTGCTGTCTGGAAAACAGTGTTTCCCCACCTCTTAGAAGTTCTGGATCCCGTGCAAAGCCATCGCAGGGGCAGAACCTGACCCAGCCTCCCACTGGGAAAGGAATCTGGGAAATGCAACCTCAGGATTCTCCCCGGGATGCAGAACCAGATTGACCGCAAAGAGGAGAGGAGGCCCGGCTGACGGCAGGCAGGCTAGGATGCTAGGCTCACCTGAGGATCGAGTCCCTCTTTTTAAATTCAGTGACAGCATGTTCTGTTCTGTTTGTTTTTTTTTTTTTCCCAACACACCACTCTTAAAGTGATTGTATTTTGAATCCAACTTGGTTTTTTTTTTTTAAAGAATGTCATTTTATCAAAGACCAATGAAGTTGGTTTTTTTTTTCCTCTCTCCACTGGGTAAGGTACCCTATGTCATTATCGGCTTAGACTGGTTTCTGCTCTAACATATTCAAGGTTGAGCTCTGAGTCATTTACTCTTATTAAGAATGATATAGGCTTTGCTTATCTTAATCACCAAAATCCTGCAAATGTTAGGGAGGCATACCTCAGCAGGGTAAAAAGAGATTAAGGAGCTTCGAAGACTGTAGAAAGAATTCTTAACTTTTTGAGCCGTTGAGAGTATATTTGGAGTAACTGGGATATCCAGAATTTTTAAAAATGTAGTAAGAAATGTAATCAGAAGGGCTCTTGGCAGTGATGAATCGCATACTTTCTGGTGAGGGACGGGATTACAGAGCTACATTTGCGGCTTTTTGAGTTATCCTAGGTTCAAATTCTGATTCTGGGACTTCTTAGTTATGTGGCATTTGGCAAAGATAATAAAACAGCAGGTTACCCAAGATTCCTTGCTGTGCCTTGTGCCCCAGATTTTATACATATTCTTCCCTTTACTCCCCAGAATCACCCTCCGAGGTAGAAGCTGTCTGTGTCCCTGTGTTGTAGATCTAGGAGAGGACAAGGAACTTACACTGGAAGTGAAAACCATTCTCCACAATTACCTGTTGCAACCTGTACTTGAAGTCATGGAAAATGACAGACATGGGGGTCAGCCGAAAAATTCGAAGTAGGTCAGAAGGAGAAGTCTAGGATTGTGCTATTCAATATGGTAGCCCTGAGCCACATGCAGTTAATTTAAATCACTTAACTTAATTAAAATTAACTAAATTTAAAATTTGGTTCTTCAGTCTCGACAGGCATAGTTCAAACATATGGCTCATGGCTACCATACTGAACGGGGCAAAACATTTCACTCATTGCAGAAACTACTATGGGCCACCACTGGTCTAGAGAATTCATTGTGTGGGCCATGATGCGTGTAAAAAACAAACAAATAAAACCCAAAAGGCAGCGAGACACGAAGTTCTAATTCTCTTATAATGTCCAAACTAAAAATAGGAATAGGACTTAACACAGCGGCCCATGTCCGCGTACCGTGTGTGTGTTTGGGAGGAAAGTGATGAGGAACACTTGTTAGGGCCTTTGCCAAGTTTTCACTGAACAATAAGCAGGGAAAACAGCAAATCATGTTTTCGTGACCCCTGAAAACCAGAGAAAAGAGGTGGTGTCCATATGCAACCCACCTCATGGTTTTTGCCGTTGCTGTTTTGTTCGCACAGGTATGCCATCGGCCTTGCTTACAAATCTGCCCCGAAGCACGAGTGGATTGGGAAGAACTCTGCTTCCTGGGCGCTCTGCCGCTGTCACAATAACTGGGTGGTGAGACACAACAGCAAGGAAACCCCCATCGAACCAGCCCCCCACCTCCGGCGCGTCGGCATCCTGCTGGACTATGACAATGGTTCCATCGCCTTCTACGATGCTTTGAACTCCATCCACCTCTACACCTTCGACATCACCTTCTCGCAGCCTGTGTGCCCCACCTTCACTGTGTGGAACAAGTGCTTGACCATTATAACTGGCCTTCCCATCCCAGACCATCTGGACTGCACAGAGCAGCTGCCGTGAGCACCTGGCCACGGGGAGCTGCTTTCTGGGGAATACAAAGGGTCGTGGCCACCATTTCAGGGACAGAGAAAGCACAGGCTTCCAGAGTGTGATTAAATGTCGCCAAAAAGTGTCCAGAAATATCAGCTAGGATAGGACTTGAAATAGGCGATTCTCCCCTTTTACTGTCTTTTGTATTAAGTACACGCTTTAATAATTTCTTCAAATTTTTCCTTTATTTGCAGGAAAATTTATAGATTATTTATAAAAGAAACATAACCGGAATTACAACTCTTAGACATTATTTGGTTTTGCATATTAAGAGGCCCAGAAGTTTACCAGCTCTTTACAACAATCTTTGTGTCATCACGGTCTGTGGGCTTGAGGAAAAAAAAAATCTTTTAGAGTTTTGTATGTTTATTCACCTCCTCACATCATCGTATCTCATACTGATCCCATCGTGGGTCCTGTTGCCTCGACAGTGCGTAACAGAATATGCAGTTACCTTAAAAATAAAAAATAGTTTCAAACCTAGTAGGGGAACAAACGGGCTTTCTTAGTCTGCTTTATTTTGAAGTGTTTTCAGTGTGATGTCAAAACCGTCTTGGATCAAGAGGGAGAGTGGAAAGAATTAACTTGGGAATCTGCCATGGCCCAATCTTTAATCTCCCTCTGATGGCTGGTGGGGTCACGTTGGACAGAAAGGTTCTGAAGCCTTTGGCCATGTGTAACCTCACCCTTCCCAGGATTCAGGGTTCTGGGAGAACATTAAGAATGAGCTTGCCATTAAAAATAGTCACTTCAAATCCTACTGATGATTCAAAACGTCATGGGCTGATTTGTCTTTGATCGGCAGTAGGATTCTTTTTCATGACCTAAATGTATTTCGTTCTTCCTTATAATGGTTTCTTTAGGCCTGTGACATCGCTTACTACATTTAATAGCTGTCTTGTCTCCCTCTCCCCCAAATCATTCTTCTTTTGTTGCTGGGGGTGAGGATATTAACATTTTCTGTTACAAATGGTAGTACCACTTTGAATTGACTTTGCTCTCCAGGACATCAACACAGGGCCCTGACTGTCTCTACCATGTCCAGATATGACTCACCCCAAAATGCTTAATATTTATGAGTTGGTAATGACAAGGGACATTGCATAAAGTACTCTTTACTAGTATATGTGCCTCAAAAGTTATAAACAGACTTTTATTAAACACATCTTGAAAGATGTAGAGGTCCCTCTGTATTCTAGTATAGTTCACCATAGAGTTGTAAAACAAAAAAACAAAAAAACAAAACAAAACAAAAAAAGAACAAAACAAAACAAAAAAAAGCAAAAAAATCAAACTCACTATGGCCATGCTGGAACCTGCTAACAGAATGTCAGGTGGGATTCTGGACCTGCTGATCTGGTAAAATGGAATGGTCCATGAAGTAAGGCTTTCGTAAGCAGCCCTTGGACTTGGACCGGGAATCCAGCATTGGTTCTATCTCGACGAAGGGTGTGACATCTATAAGTCATTTCATTTACTAAAATATTTATCTAAGCTACTGAGTTGGCCATTTTGACTGAATGGAGTGATGAATTTAGGCATTGTTTTTAGCAATTTTGTTTTTAACCAAATCAACCCATTGTCTCCCTGAGATCCCTCCATAGACCCGCTGTTTCAGCATGGCGCTGTGTGAGCTCCAGCCTAGACCCCATGGGCTGTGTCACGCCTGCTTCTGTCCTCTTCACCCCCAGAAGCTCTCCTTTTTCTTAACAGATAGAGTTTATATATCTACTATATTATTTATACCCAGATGAATATTTTGATAGCTACTTAGGACAGTTTCACATCTAAAAGATGGACACCTCAATGGAAAAAATAATTAATCATTCTCTGGAAACTTTTTTTTTTTTTACGGTATAAAAACAACGTGTATTTGCCTTCCCTGAACGAACTGAAAGGGTTGTAATTTTTACATACTGTTTTTGGTAGCTGGATAACGTATATTTTAATGCACTTTGTACACTAACAGGTTTTAAATAAAAGGGTCTAAAACTCAGCTTCTGAGTTTTTTAAAATCATGGTCGCCAGGTACCAGTAAACGCTACAGTTTGCCTTATGATGTTAATGTAAAGCATTTACAAGGACAATAGTTCCATGAGTATAATGTTTTTCAATACAAAGAAGTTACTTCTCGAATTTTCACTGCAAGCCATTTAGTTTCTGTTTTGGCTATTTTTGTAAGGACAAGAGGGATTATGTCATAATTTGGTTGTGGAAGTCTCACTCTTTGCTAACTTAAAAACCTTGTGGATAGCAGCAATTACTATTTCCACGTTGTCATATTTACAGGAAAATATGTATATGGTGAAAGGCCACAGTGTTTACCTTCATTACTGTAATGATGTAGAAAAGATTTCCATGTGGATTTTTTTAAGTGTAAAAAATACACGTCATAAACATTTGCTGCAGTACAATTCTTTTCAGTGGACTGGGGTCACAGTATTTTGTTTTCGAGGTCCTGACTTCACAGGAAGCATTGTGACACAGGGGAAAAAGAGATGGCAGTGCCAGTTACATTAATACAGCCAAATTGATGTGGCACCAACCAAGGCTGCCAGGTCTGATGTCGTGGGTGTGTGAAGAGGGCTGTTGCCATCTTGAAATTCTGAGTAATATTTGAATAGGGGGCCTGCACCTTCGTTTTTGCGCTGGGCCCCCAAAATTCTATAGCCAGTCCTCATAACAGAACTCAGAAACAGGGTACCTCTCTTCCTGGTGGATACAAATGAAGAAACCTGGATCCAACGTCAAGAGTGGCTGGCCGTATAATTCAAGTAGGAGTCCAAATGGATTAAGAGGAGTATGGGCACGGGTGAAGATGTTCTTCCCAGCTTGAAAAAAGAAAAGACTTCAAAAACTGACTGCAAATGTTGGTGAGGATGTCTGCAGAAGAGGAAATGGCCTGACGGCGCATGTGCTAGTTGATCGCGGTACTGAGATAACTGACCCTAAACTTCCCAGGAACTGAACCAGCACTGTCCGCTGAACGGGGGATTCCGTTTCGGCTCCAGGCACCTGTGCGGTGCCTGAAGAGACACGCAGGTGCATGCTCGCCTACCCGTGCTGTTGGTGTTGGGAAGTTGATGATCTGGTCTACCTTTACCAAATGTTAAAAAGGAGACAAAGACCACGATGATGGGCGCAGGAGGATGTGTATGAAATTGTGCTTCTCAGCGAAGGGGCGATTTGGCAAATGTCTGGGAGAGGGTGCTGTTGGCGCCTAGTGGGTAGAGACCAGGGATGTTGCTCAACAGCATCCGGGCAAAATATCGGTGGTGCCGCGGGGGCGGGGGAAAACTTGCTCTTTGGGGTTCTTCAAAGCAAAACTCTCACAAATATGTTTTACTGTTCCTGTCATTGGTTCAATGACCGGGAGCGAAAGAAAAGGGGACACACCACTGCAAAACCTGAACTGCAGTGGCTCCTTCACTTTAAAAAATATATATATTTACAAAACCATGGTAAAAGCCTGGAATCTGGAAAGCAGTCCCAGCCTGTGTCAATGGGAATGCGGGGATCGGCGTCCACGAGGATGTGGATGCGACTGGCTTAGCTGGGAAATGCCAAGCTGACTCTGTAGGCTGCTCCTTTCACCCCAACAAACGCAGCCCCTGGTACTTGCATCAGGCTGCCACGCCCTCGGCCCTGACTGGTCTGGCCATTGCTGTTGCTTTCTAGTTCAAAATAAAATCCTTTTTGTGGTTCCAAGGCCCTCTGTGTTGCCTCTCTCTGTTGCCTTTTCATCATTGTGTGTTTTCATGTTTCCACACATATTTATTCACCATCTGCGGGGCTTTTTGAACTACTTTGCGACCTAGAATGTTTCCTTTTATTCCGCAAACTCCGACCCACTATCCCACTTCTCGCCATTCAGAACACAGTTACTAAGCCCCAAAACAGTCCTTAGGAAATTTTTAAAAAAGAAAAAAAAAACAATAAAGGAAACCTACACAGGAGTGGAGATCCAGAACAAGAATGGCTTGATTTCGAGTCTTCTAGAAGGTTTGGAAGAAGTGAGGACAAGGGGGACTGGAGCAGAGGAGTGAGGCTTTTCACAGTGGAGGCTGCTACACGCCCAGCGGTCGGCCCATAAGTCTATGCCCGACCCCATCCTGTGGCTGCGGGGACTTGACTTTCTCTCGTTAGGGATACGAGCCCTTTCGATGGAAGTCAGCGCGCTGCAGAGTGGTCATGGGTCTGCAGCACCGGCACCACCTGCGAGCTGGCGAGGAATGCCCGTTCTCCAGCCCTACCCCGCGCCCCAGGCCTCCTCATCAGTATCTCCCGGCTTGGGGCCAGCAGTGAATTCTAAGAGGCCCTCCCGGGGACGCGGATGCTGGCAAAGGTTTGCGAAGCGAAGCTCGAAGCTCGGGAGGGCTTTATCCGGTCCCCTATCCCCTATGAAAATGCACTTACAGTCTGAAGTGTGTTTTCAAGGTAATGTGCTTTAGAGGCAGCATGATGTAAGGCGGTCATTCGTAACCCGGCAGAGCGTTAAAATCGCCTTGTTTACAAATGCTGATTCCTGGGTCCCCTGCTGGCAGATCAGGGCTGAAAGAAGGTTTCGAGGGTGGCCCAGCACCCTACCCTTTTCAGGGTACCCTACCCGGTCTGAACAGATTCTAAAGTGCCGCCAGGATTGGCAGCCGGTGGCGGAGACGGGGCTCGGCCCCTTTGCTATAAAGTCAGAGAGTGAATTATTTGGGGGTTTTGCAGGGCATACTGTCTCTGCGGCAACCGCTCGAGTCCGCAGCTATGGAGTGAAAGCAGCTCTAGAGAATATGTAAATGAATGGGTGAGGCTGGGTTCCAATAAAACTTTATTTGCAAAAACAGGCATGGCGCTGCCTTTGGCCCTTGGCGTCCTTTGGCCGCCTCCTGCTGTAACAGATCCAGTACTCACCACGGTGCATTCACGATCCCCTCTCCCTGAGGGCTCGGTGACGTGGCTCTGGGCCTCTTAGCTCTCAAGTCCTTTCCACCTTTGAATTACATCAATTCTGAAAGCACAGAGCTCGTGGAGTGCTCGTGGAGTCACCGAGTGCTTAAGACAGGGCCACTCAAAGGTTATTAGAAGATTCTTTCATTCGGTAGAGTAGGGCGTGTCAGCTCTAATGATTAGCGTTCCCTCTTTCATAATTTTGACTTGAATCAGCCCTTCTTCTCATAAGTGACAGGTGTGGAAAATAGATTCCCTTTAATAAGAGTTTTGAAGTACATTTAATTTGATCTTTTGAAACTGAACAGACAGTGCTGTAATTAATCACCTTTCAAAGTCAGCTTGAAGGGCATGCCAGACACTCCAGAGAGTAGCCCGCATCTTCCTCTTTTTTAAGTTATTATTTTTAAAAATACACAAGTAGACATGTTGAAGAAGATAGTTGCTTGTGATGATAGTAGGAGCATAAAAAGGGAGACGTGTGCAGCTTGCAAAGTCCTCCCTTGAGTATCATTCTTGTGTGGGATGCACATTGAAGAACAAAATTTAAAAATGGGGTTAAGGCCTGATGGAAAACTTTTCTTGTAGCTGTCCTATCTTAATATGGGCGATTTATGGAGAGGAATTCAGGTGTCCCTTTGGATCTTTTTCAGCCATGTTCCCTGGGAGAATTATGAAAGCATGATTAAATAGGAAGTATAGCAATTAACAGACAAATGTGTCATGGCCAAAACCCAATTACTAATTAAGGAGAGACACAGAAAAATGATTTAATGAACATTGGTGCTTTTGCACGGTCTGTTTATTCTCAAAGCCAAATTTTTGATTATGGTCATTAAAAGGTATTCAATTTCAGTGAAACATTTCAGTTAATAAGCTTACAACTTCCCCAGTCTTATTTTGCCTCCGGCTTCAGCCCTCTGGCGCCTCCTATTTTCTGTCAAGCTTCTCACAGGGCGGCTCAGATATTCCATTTCTAAGAAATCAGACGGAGATAAACCATGAGAGACTCTGGACTCTGGGAAACAAGCCGAGGGTTACAGGGGGGAGGGGGTTGGGGGGCCGAGGTACCCAGGTGATGGGTATTAAGGGGGGCATGTGTCGTGATGAGCGCTGAGTGTTACACGTAACTAATGAATCATTGAACACATCAAAAACTAATGCCGTATTATATGTTGGCTAACTGAACATGAGAAAAAAAAATAATTTAAAGAATCAAAAAAACCCAAAATGTTCGTTTCTGTTGCCCCACCTCTCGGCAGACCGCCCCACGCTCCGTCAGGCATTCAGGGTCTCCGCTCTACCAAACCGCGGTCGCTGGCGTCGGAAACACGCCCGCGTCAATACCGACGTCCGGCCGTATTTGATTGACCTCATCTTGACATGCGGCAGCTCTTCTTTTTAATCCCTCCCTATGCGATGCCGTCCATGCCACCTCCTCTGGCATCGTTCTGTGCAGAAGCCTCCCCAGCCTCAGTGTCTCCGTCTGATTTCTCGGCCGCCTCAGCCCCTCATGTTGGCCTGCTTATGTGGTCATCTCTTTCGGACATCTGAAGGGCACCTCAAACTCCACATGCCCAAAACTGTGTTCATGCTCTCTCCCCCAAAGCTTGCCTCATCCAACCGGTTTCATAAACCCCCCAAACCACAGGTTCATGTCCGGTGCCCTCCTTACCCTCCATGTCCCATCCATCACCAAATCCTGGTGATTTTATCGCTTAGGTATCTCTCTACTCCTCTCTCCGTCTGCACACAACCTCCAAGTCCAAGCTTCCTGATCTCTCACTCTACAGCTGACTTAACCGGCTGACTGGTCTACCCGTAACTCCACACTGCACCCCGCCCCCCAGAGGACAGAGCAGCCAAGGTAATCTTGAAATTGGGTCACATCACACTCAGCCCCGCACACTCCTCCCGCCATTCTCACCCCCCAATCCTGACCCCCCCATATGTTGACTTTAAAACTTTCCCTGAAGCTCTTCTGCAATGCCTGTAAGATTCTCCACCATCCCTGTGTATTTCCCCGGTGCCATCTTGGACCACCCTCCCCTTATTCTCTGCATTCTGGCCACACCGGCACAGACCTTTACTCCCCTCACCTTCTTCCCTACCACTAACGTTTCAGATTACTTCTCAACCCTCATTTCCCCATGACTCTTACCCCGATCCCCCTGTCTGAGCCAAATTCCCCTAATCTCATAAAGCAACTCCTAATGTTTGTCACAGTTGAAAGTTAGCATGCATTTAAGTTTCGTTTACTAATTCTGTCCCTTCCCCCCCCCCGCTAGACTTTAATATTCCCGAAGTCTGAGGCCAAGACTCGCTTAGTTCAATGTTTGCCATGTAGTATGTCCTCAGTAAATATAGAGTAGAATTCTGATTTCTCATGAGTGTGTTCTACTAGAAACTTTCTCTTGAACCTATAACATCCACTATTCTCTCTTTTAAAAAATTTTTTATTTAAATTCAATTTAGTCGACATATAGTGTATTACTAGTCTCAGGGGTAGAATTTAGTGATTCATCAGCTGCATATAAAACCTACTGATCATTCCATCACGTGTCCATCACCCAGTTACCCTGTCCCCGACCCACCCCCCCCAGCAACCCTCAGTTTTTTCTTAGAGTTAAGAGTCTCATGGTTTGCCTCCCTCTCTGTTTTTCTTTTATATTATTTTTCTTTCCCTTCCCCTATGTTCATCTGTTTTGTTTCTTAAATGCCACATATGAGTGAAATCATATAGTATGTGTCTTTCTCTGGTTGACTTATTTTGCCTAGCATAATACCCTCTAGTTACATCCACATCATTGCAAATGACAAGATTTTGTTCTTTTTGATGGCTGAATAATATTCCACCGTGTGTGTGTGTGTGTGTGTGTGCGCGCGCGCGCACGCGCGTGCACATGTGTGTGTGTGCACCACATCTTCTTTATCCATTCATCTGTTGATGGACATCTGTGCTCTTTCCATGTTTTGGCCGTTGTGGACATTGCTGTTGTAACATTGGGGTCCATGAGCCCCTACGAGTCATTATTGTTATATCCTTTGGATAAATACCTAGCAGTGCAATTGCCTTGTCATAGGTAGCTCTATTTTTTAACTTTTAAAGAACCTCCATACCATTTTTCCAGAGTGGCTGCACAAGCTTGCATTCCCACCAACACTGTAAGAAGGTTCCCCTTTCTCCACATCCTCTCCAACATCTGTTGTTTCCTGACTTGTTCATTTTAGCCATTCTGACCCGTGTAAGGTGGTATCTCATTGTGGTTTTGATTTATATTGCCCTGATGCCGAGTGATGTTGAACATAAGAGGTGGTATCCAAAATCTATAAAGAACTCATCAAACTCAACACCCCCCCAAAAAACAAAAAATCCAGTTAAGAAATGGGCAGAAGACATGAACAGACCTTTCTCCAAAGAAGACATACAAATGGCTAACAGACACACTATTCTCCTTTTAAAAGACTTACCTTAAGGGGCGCCTGGGTGGCTCAGTGGGTTCAAGCCTCTGCCTTCGGCTCAGGTCATGATCTCAGGGTCCTGGGTTCGAGCCCCACATCGGGCTCTCTGCTCAGCAGGGAGCCTGCTTCCTCCTCTCTCTCTGCCTGCCTCTCTGTCTACTTGTGATCTTTGTCTGTCAAAAAAATAAATAAAATCTTTTTAAAAAATAAATAAATAAAAGACTTACCTTAAAAAAAAGAGTCCTTTGTATTTGCAGAAACCACAAACAGTACAGAATAAAAAATTACATCAAAATGAAAGCCAGAAAATCTACCTTCTAGCAAATTCCATCCTCTCTTTATAGTGACCACAAATCATCAGCAAAAATAAAACCTTCAATTTGGGCAAGTAAATCGCCCATCCGCGTCTCCTGTACCCTCCTGTCCCAGCTCCTGTCCCAGCTCCTGTCTGCGGTTGTACTCATGTATTTCTCACTTGCTGGCTCAGCTCATCCCACACTCTAAGACAATCCAGATGCAAATAAAATGGGCTCCGAGGTATCACTGTCAACCTAAGCCTTAGAGAAGGTCCCCTTTGACCTCAGTACCCCACCTCTTCTGTACTTCCACCCAACTTCCCAGAAAGCCGTCTCTACTTTCCACTACGGTATCACAAGAGTCCCAGCCTCCTTTCTCGTTCTACCCAGTAGCTGTGCTCTCTGTGCTTGTCCTCCCTCGGACTTGGTCTCTGGTGCCTACACTGAACTTCCCGGGGAGGCAGAAGCCCTCCACGTGGAGTTTCACTCAATGCCTGTATTGCCTGCTTATTCAGCTTGGTCTCACGTCACCAACGGGGTGCTCCGGCCTGCTTTGTATGGGCTGATTTCTCTGGTTTCATTACCTCAGATTCTCCTCCCGTGTTCCCAGCTCTGCTACCTCCCAGCCCCTTTAGAAGAAGTGGTCACGGGGCCCCTGGGTGGCTCAGTGGGTTAAGCCTCTGCCTCCGGCTCAGGTCATGATCTCAGGGTCCTGGGATCGAGTCCTGCATCGGGCTCTCTGCTCAGCGGAAAGCCTGCTTCCTCCTCTCTCTCTGCCTGCCTCTCTGCCTGCTTGTGATCTCTCTCTCTCTCTCTCTCTGTGTCAAATAAATAAATAAATAAATCTTTAAAAATTAAATAAATAAATAAAAATAAATAAAAGAACTGGTCATGTCCATATTTCCCAAAGACCGTAAGTAAATCAAGAGCAACGCCAGGCTCATCCCTCCTACACCATATCCACTCTGCAAGAAACTCACTTTCAATGAGAAAGACAGAGACGGGTTAAAAGCAACGGGATGGCCAACGAGGTAACATGGAACGCCCAGGGCAAGAAGCCTGGAGTAGCTATATATTAACCACAAAGTCGACTTCCAAGCACGGAACCTTTCCTGGGAGTCAGCGTGCTCAACAGGCAGAGATTCTTACTTTCTTTCCCTCCTGCTCCCATTGTCTTTCTCCCCGACCAGAGAGCGAGAGCGAGAGCAAAGGCAGGGTCAGCTGAGGAAAACAAGGCCCGGCGTCGGGAAATCTGGAGTAGCCCATCCCGAACCGAGCTGGCTGTGCAGCCTTGCGGTCGGGTCCATTGCTTTTCAGAGTCTGTTGTCAGCACCCGACAAATAAGTTACCGTAGATGATGACAGAGACGAATATTCTCGGTTTAGATCCCCATGTCAAGCCTCTGGTGAGTCCATCTTGGTGAGGCCCATGCAGAAGCAGCCGGAGACCCAGACAAGAATAAACGTCCAGCCCGAAGCCCAGAGCAACGAGCCCCACCAAAGTCTCGGACCCCCGGCCCCCGGGGAGCCGGTGCGCACAGGCAGGGGAGGGGGCTCCACGCGGCAGCATCTGTTATCCGTTGCCTCTGGCTCCCTCCCCGCATTCCAGGCCTGGCGCTCAGGACATCCTGAAATGGAGACGGTTGCTGTTGCGGGGGGGACGTTTGAAACCTTCCAATGATTGACTGGAAGCCGACGTGCAGGGCATGAACCCTGAACCCCGGAGTTCACGGGGGCCCACCAGCCTGCAGAGCCCAAGCCCTTGATGCTGCCGGACACGCAGTTCTCATTAAGCAATGCCGCGGGACCTGGTGGCGACACCGTCAGGCCGCCTGCCCTGCACGCCCGCCCCCTACCACCCCCTTGCCCCCGGGCTCCATTTCTAGGCCCTGAGGTGCCAGTATTTTTAACATTTCCCAGTCAGTCCATCTTTTCTTGGCAGCACTGATCCAGCAGTGCTAACATTTGCTGAGCAGGGGATGAGGTACACTCGTCCTCACAGATGGCCCCGTGGGAAACATCCCAGGCACGGATGGCGGCCCAGGGAGTCAGGCCCAAGAGAAGCTTCTGGACCATCACAGGAGCGCCACTCCGAGCTTCTGTCTGAATGACTTCAGAGAGCTACTGCACACGCCGGGCCAGCCGACTTGCCAAGGCAGCTCCTCCTTCCAGAAGCTTTTGCCTTTGAAACCAGGAAGGGGACAGGAATTTTCCTGTCCCCTTCCTGGGGGATTCCTCAGGGGACAGGAATTTTGTCCCGATTGAACAAAAAGCCACACAGCTCGCGAAAGCACCTGAGACACAAATGTGGAACAGTTCTCCTTCATGCCATCAGACACAGCCGTCAAAATCATCCCTAGCTCGGAATGGCCAGGCTTCACGTTGCAGGACAATTGGGCTGCGGGGAGATTGACGTCATGTCACCTTCAGAGTTCTGGAAGGAAGCAGAGTGGCCGAGCGCTCACATGCCTTGTGAGCTGGGGGAAAGTGAGGAAGTTGTTCATTCTTGCTAATTACAGTCTGGGTGTCAAGGTCTCCTTTTCAGTTTAGGCAGGATATTACAAAACTCGTTTGCCTGCGTATTTGGGGTCCGATGAGATTGCCGAGTACAATCTTGTACCTTCATGGAGAAAAAGGACAGGAAAGCCGGTACCTGTTGAATGTTTTTTCCATAAACGCTTCTTCGTCCCGTCACTTGTTCTGTGGCGAGTCTGCTTTCGTCGTCGCTCAGTCTTTCCTCTAGCTGTCCCTCCTTGAAAGCGGGAGTTCCCCACCTCGGCGCTGGGGACATTTGGGGCAAGACAATTCTTTGTCGGGGGGCTGTCCTCTGCGTTGTGGCATGCTCAGTCACATCCCTGGTCTTGGCTCCTCCCAGCTGTGACAACCAAATTTATCTCTGGACACTGCCAAATGTCCCCTGGAGGGGACAGTCACTCCTGTTTGAGAACTGCTGGCCTAGACAAGTGCTTCAATAGTGACATCGACATCACATGATTATAACATTCTAATGTTACATATGTTCTTTCATAATACCATTCCTTCTGTCCACAGAACCTTCTCATGTCACCTTCCTTCAATGTTCTATCCCTTCCTCTCTGCTCCCGGGCCACCGCGTCACTTGCGGGGTGACTGTCCATAACGTGGCCATCATCCTGCTCATGGGTCAACATCCCCGGTGTGCCCCGGGGGCTATCAGTAAAGTTGGGAGAGAGCGAGGCAGGGATGTGGGAAGAAGAAACACTTCCAGCTTCTCCCTGGATCTGGAAGCTTCCAATAACCACAAACCCAGGAGATCTGATTTGAGATATCTGTGGAATTCAGATAGAAGGAATTTTTGTACACTTGCTGATAATATTATACAGATTACTATTTGCAAAAAAAAAAAAAAAGTGAAGTGACAATGTGAGTTTTAAAAGATACCTGAAAGGAATTTACTTAAGTTCTCATGATATTTTTCTGCATTGCAAAAATGGATTATTTCTGAATAGCCCAGGAAATCCCGGCCCCCTCACCGTCTACATCAGACCTCCAGGGAAGACCCTGCCCCTGGTCGCGGCCACACCATCGCTCTGCTGTCCTTACATTAAGCCTCTCTTCCCAAAGCTAACTTGAAAGGATAGTTTTGGGTTTCTGGTTTTGTTTTGTTTTTGCTACCAGCTGGAAACGTATTCTACAGAGAATATGGGGGGCCGCTTTTTGAAAGAATATGGCAAGCCCAAAACCTACCATATTTTCTCTTTCCTTCCTTTCTTCCTTCCCTACGCAGTTCAGGAGAATCCACAAATTTCTGCCTTTCTTCCCCAGATGGATTTTTTTCTTCTCTCAGGACTTAAGCTCCCCGAAGGTTGGGATTGTGTTTGTTATCTTTTCCTATCTCTGGTGCCCAATGCAGTCGCTAGTTTGGTGCATATCTCCAGTGGATGTTTGCTACCAAAAGGATGTAAGGAAGAGAAGTATTGGGGGAGGGGAGGAAGGAGCAAAGGAGAGAGGAAGGAAAAGAAACAAGAAAAGAAGGGAGGAAGGAAGGGAGGATGTCAGTGTTAGATTTATGTAGGACGTACTCAAATTTGTTTCAAGATCAAAAGAAATCACATAACTGATGCTTGGCTTCACCTGCTCTCCTTGGCCACCATATTGCCCAGAAGTGTGTTGTGCTTCTGGCCTCCAGCATCTCATGCAGAAGAGAAAGAAGCAATGTGTGGGTTTAGATGATCTAAAAGATCCGATTGAATGAAAAGTGACAGCAAGAGAAAATAAGCAACTGTAACTAGTCAACAGATGCCCACATTTTCGAGTTTCACACATTTCCATTAACTAATATTAGACAGGAGGACAGAGCTCCCGCTATGGAGCCATGAAAGACAAACAGAGTGAGAATGAAAGAACAGGCTTCAAAGTCCTCCAATCCATTCCCATGCCCTTCAAGCAAAACAAAACCAAACCAAAAAAAAAAAAAAAAACCCTTTTAATTTTCCTTTTTTACAGACTTTTGATGGCAACTCCTTGAAAGGTCCTCTTGATACCACATCAAGTTTTCAGCTCTCAAATTTAGTCCATTTTCTCTAGTCTGGTCGTGTGTATCGATTGAAGAAAATTGTGAAAAATATCAAAGGGTACGAGGGAAAAAGCAAAGCAAGATAAATGCCCATGGTGTTCCAGGAATCATTTAATCAAAGAAATATTTCATTTCTGAGAAAAATTCATTTCTACTACATGTTACTGTATGAATCATTCTGCCTCTACATCCTGACTCAAGCCCTAATTCTTAATTCACCATTAATGAGAAGTGTTGTATATTTTTGAAGTGTGTTTAAGTCTTATATTAGGACATGGGCCAAAAGGCAAGGTTCTCCAACTCGTTAACCTGCTCCATAAACTTTAAACCACTGTTTCCTACGGGAGGAAAACATACCTGGGAATAGAGTTACTATTTTAATTCTTTCCTTCTATTTCAAGACCGGTTTATCCCCGTTTCATCTGAATGAAAACTGCTTGAGAACGTTTCCTCCCTTGTGCAAGAAGGGACTTAACAATTTAATTCTGGTTAAGAAATCCGATTGCTTCCATCGGTCAAAGATCCAGAAGCCAAACAAAAACTAAGAACCAAAGGAAATGCGTCCTGATGGCGTCGAGAGTGCCACGGAGGGTGCTGCCCATCAGCGGGGACGGATCGACCTTGTAATTCTGAGCTGAGCTCCCTCTGGCTTCCGCAGTGGGAAGAAGGAAGGAGTGTGGTCACCGACCTTCTCCCAGCCATTTCCTTTCCAATGAGGAAAGGGAGTCTTCGGGTTCAGTGTGTATGAGTTTCATTTGTTTTTCCACTTCAGGATTATGATCTTTGGCTGGGAATTTGGGAATTCTGCTTCTGCAGGCCTCAGCCTGAAAGCCATCACTTCTCCCAACTTCTCCAGGCGGGAGCTGGCGTCCAGGCCAGTCAAGAAAACTTCCCGGCTTCCAGGGGGCCTGCAGCCAGGGGTTTCTGCTCTGCTCAGGGAAGCCTGCTCATGGAGGGGGGCTGTTTTCCCGGGGCCTGGGCCCATGCCCACATTTTAATGACGGGCTGGAGCCAAGTGCCTTTGCTGATTGGGAAAGCTATATGCTTGCTTGGGGCTTTTTAGTCATAAAAAGCCTTTGCAGGCATTGTTCCCGGGCTGTTTCCACCTTGGCCTTGGGATCCTGAGCTAAATAGTCCGCACACTGTTATCAATGGTCAAAATACCCCACCAGTGTTATTATAGGGCTCTCCGGTGTGCTCTGACCTTGCGCAGAATCAATAAAAAACATAACCTCTGTCTTGAAGACCCTGTACCCTGAAAGGCTGGTAAAAGCATATGCAAATATGAGAGCCGACAATCAGTCATCGACAAACATCTGAAACGTAGTAAAACCTTGTTAATCCGCTGTTGCCGATCCCAAATAGCATGTAATTCAAAGCAACTGCTGTTCCTGTCCTCCATTGTTCTTTCATGGAAATATGACATAACTCAAAACTGGCGACGGGATGTTTCTTTTTCCAGGTCCCTGGCATTTCAAATGTTCTAATTGTACGTGCGCCGTTAAGTAACAGACACGATTTTCCTACGTCCACCGGTGGAGTTCCTCTCCGGGAAGTTTCACCATTGCGACTCCAAGGCAGTCGTGTCTGATCAGAAAGCCGAGGCTCAGATTGTCTCAAGAAATCAACACCAGCTAGAAAGCCAAGCGTGGATTAGCGACTCCATTTTTTTTTAAAAGGAATTTGTATCTGATTTAAAAAATGATACATGTTTATCTCAGAAAGTTCCAATTTAAAGAATAGCACAGAGGAAAACAAAAAATATGCTCGTGACCCCACATGCAGCGGAAACGCTGGTTTATTGACCTCAGGGTTATGGAGATGTTGATCCCAAAGAGATGGGCAGAAGGAGGGAGGCAGACACAGACAGAGAGAAAGAGACCCCTTCTCCTTTATGACTTGCTCCTTTCATTTATACTAATTTGGATCCAGAGCAAAGAATCAAGCCAGCCACGGCTGCCAATATCGTAATGAACTCTCTTTTCCATGAAACAGGATTCGTGGTAAAGCAGACGCAGCTCTCATTTTAATTCCTGAAGTAAAAAGAAACTCGCAAGATGGCCTCCTGCAGGAAGTGAGGACGCAGGCTAAGCCCCAAGGACAAGTCTGTATGCACAATGCTGCCCTGGGGACACTGAGTTCAACCAGGGGTTCTCAACTTGTGGTGATTTTGTCCTGCGGGTGACATTGGCAGTGTCTAGAGACAAAAAAGTTCTTGGGTGGGGGGCATGCTACTGGCACCTAGTGGTGGGGGGGACCAGGGATGCTGCTACCTACCTGGGGGGGCACAGGGCGCCCCTCACAGCAGAGTGTGGTCCAGCCCCAGAGGTCAGCAGCGCTGAAGGTGAGGAACTTGGGCTTAAACTCATCGCATCTTCATCCACAGAGAGTCACAACCTAAGGGGCCACGTGGCTGCAGAGACAACAAGAGACCAAACCGTCTGTGCTTCCTGCAGTTCAGTGGCTGGAAGGATATTCCGTCGGCCGAGCGCAGAGTTTAAAAGCTCTGCGGTGAAGACAAAACGAGTAGAAGAGTTTAGTGCCTGGCACTTCGTTTGTGGCTCCAGAAATGGCCACTGTGGTCATGGTGGGCTAACCCCAGTGACTTCTGACACGTGGCTTCTAAACTGAGAGGTAGACTTGAGATGTCCTCTGGCAGCGGATAAGCCGACAAAGGGCTCTGGCGGGGGGCGGGGGGATGGAGTCATTTCCTTAAGAGTTCATTTGCGTCTACACCAGAGTAATGCCTCGTGTGGCTAGAGGCCTTTTGGGTTGTCCATTGTTTTGTAATCATGGTATAATCAGATGGTCTAAGAAATTCTTCAGGCTCTAGATTCTTAGCCTTCCCCGATGCTAAGCACCTTCTAATGACAAATGCTAAATGAATTTGCGGTAAATGTTGTAACGATATTCTGTTGAAGAGTTTTTCCAGCCAAGTAAATCTTTGGCTTTAGAATTCTAGACAGCTATCATCTGGCCGTCCTTCCCAGCATTAACTAATCACCAGTGAAAAATACAAATGTCATTCACAAATCATATCAAAGACGGGAACAGCTGGAATCAAATTCAAGAGACTGCATCATTTTATCATCTTGACATTAATCATTCTACATGGATAGCCCAGGCAATCTGGAGCAAAGGATTATTTATGTTGCAATATAAACGTTAACCATTTAGGCCTGGGACACTCTCTTCCTTTTCCCTCCGTCCAACCCAGAACACCCCTAGAGACTCAAGTCCTGGGGTTAAACGAAAATGTTTTGTGAAACATTATTTATAAAGTAGCCACGAGAGCTGGGGGAAAAAAATCCTAATATGTACAAGGCTGAATTGTCTGACCATCCACATTGGGGGTCAGCAAACTGCTGTCTGTGGGTCCGTGGACCAAATCTGGCCTGCTGCCTGTTTTTCTCTGGCCTGTGAGCTCAGAGTGTTTGGTTGGTTTTTTTGTTTGGTTGGTTTTGTTTTGTTTTGGTTTGGGGTTTGGGGTTTTTTTTTGCTTTGGTTTGGGTTTTTTGGTTGTTGTTTTGGTTTGGTTTTTTTTTTTTTCAAATTTTTAGAAAGATTTTATTTCTTTATTTGGCAGAGAGAGAGAGAACACAAGCAGAGGGGCAGACAGAGGGAGAGGGAGAAGCAGGCTCCCCACTGAACAGAGAGCCCAACTCGGAGATTGATCCCAGGACTCCGGGAGCATGACCTGAGCCAAAGGCAGAGGCTTAACCGACTGGGCCACCCAGGTACCCTGGTTTTGTTTTATTTTTATATGGTTGGAAAAAAATCAAAAGAATAAAAACATGGTGGCAAGTGAAATTTATATGAAATTCACATTTCAGTGCCCCTAAAGAAAGCATCATTGGAACCCAGCCCTCCCCATGGGCTTACAAGCTTCTCCCTTTTCCCTTTCCCTGAGTTTCCTTGTAAAACAAGCAGAATCATGGGACTCCAGGCAGAGCCAAGTCACAGTCAACATGTGTCATTAATTTGGGATCTATTAGTCTCTATATTTTTCATAATTAAGCAAATAATTTTCAGTAACTTAATGAAAAGAATGTTCAAATCTTGAGACCCTTCTACTTTAGAACCAAAGGCAGGCGACCTAGAACATCTTGTGCCATTATTTCACTCATGACCTCGTTTGTTTACTATTAATATTATTATTATTTTAGTTCTTGGTGCTAAAAAATGTTTAACTAGGCTAGACCACGAGTGGGAGCGGAGAACTGCAATGAGCTTTCTATAAATTATTTAAAGACACCCAGAAGCCATTCTGGAACACCAGTATTTGTGAGGACCAACTGAGGGGAATGTAAAACAGCGACTTGAGAAGCTAACACGGAAAAGCTCTTCAAGTGACAACTTGAAAGGAAGGCTGGTACAGAAAACAGATAGAACCAGAGCCATCTCATTAACATTTGCGTGGGGCACATGGAGCTCCATCTGCTGGAGCCCCTCTCACTTCCTGCAAGTGGGAGCCACAGATGTTCTGCAGAGCGGATTTGAAAACCACTGGGCTACACAACTGGAAGGTACTCCTGGATTAGCTTTGTCCGAGTCTCATCCCCAAGGTCAACTTGGTCTGCTTCCTTACCCTGGCGGTCCTGGCAGGGTAGTCCTTGTCCAAAAAGACCCAGAGGTTGCATTTGGAGAAGGGCATTGGGGAAGAGGCTGGATGTTTTGGAGTTTGCCCCTTTCTGAGACCCCAACAACAAAATGGGAGCAGGGACCTCCTTAACCTCTAAGAGGGCTGAACGGGGAGAAGGATGAAGCATAGAAAGAAATGCTTTATGGGAGATTCTGGAAAACACCACTCAAGATTGCTTCTGACCCAGCCTTGGAAGCATGGGTCTCCAGTTTTTCGAGAGCCGCTTTCAGAATCTAAAGAGCAAATTAAATTGAAAAATTCGATAAACTGTGGGAGACTACCCAGTTCGGATTTTTACAACAGTGTGTTAGTGTGGCCTCCAGCAGTCAGATTCTCCTTCTCTTTAAATTTACTTTGTTACTTTAAATTTATACAAACTTTTAAACTTCTGAAGACTTCATATAATCCCTGTATTTTGTTCACGTGCCCCAAACTTAAATTAAACCGCTGGGACACCAAATTCATGGAATCTTTACACCACATTTCCTTATTTGTCATGTTTTTGCTGTATTAATGGTGATGACTATAATTTCTTGATAACATCAAATTAAGCATTATTCAATACAAGAACTTTTCCAAAGAAAAGAACTTTCATAGCTGAGTTTAACTCAAACATTTGTCTGCTATTTTTCCCGCTAATGATATTGACGTTTTACTGTATTAGTTCATTAGAGCATGAAACTTCCTGTCTTATTTTTGGAAAGCTATTTTAGTACTTCATATAAAAGTAACTCTATACCACTGGGACGAAGCAAATGCAATGGAACGATCAACCACTCAGTGGGAAAGAAGCCCACTGCAAGCCACTAATCGTTATTCTAAATGGAGCACGTTTTAGTCCGCACTTGACACCACGATGGGTTCCTCATGACCTCTCTGAATAGTAGCGGGGCTGAAAAGTAGATCTTTGTTTTACTTGTTTTGTCTTCTTGGACAAGTTCTCTCTCCTTCTCCATAGGTCTGGGTAGAGATGTTAATTTTTCTAGAAGAATATCTACCTGCCTGCGCGACGCCGCGTTTGGGTGGCTTGTCCAGCAGCAGCAGTAACAGGAACACTGAATTTCCACTCCGATGTCAACTTAGTGCCCGGGATGGTGCTGTTCTTTCAGTCCTCAAATATCTGCTGACTGTCCCAAATGTCCCGACCACTGTGCAGATACCAGAGCCGTGGGAACATAGGAGAGGTGGGTTTTGCATCCCCGCACTTCACCGCCGATCAGGGAGAGACAGAAGGGGGCTCCGCATCCACTTCACCCAACAGAATTCTGGGCATGGGTCAAGGTGTAGACGGAGGAGGCCCTTAACAGAGGCTGGCCCCTGGGTTTAGGGGAGACAAACTGGGGTTACAAAGTGGAAGCGCAATTCTAACTTGGTCATTTAGAAATGATACTGCGCTAAATATAAATAAATTAATAAATAAATAAATAAATAAATAAAAGAAAAAGAAATGGTACTGCGGACTAGATGGCAGCGGTCCCGCCTCCTGAAAGACGCATTTGTCTGCACGTGGGCTGGCTGGCATCGATGCACGTGTCAGTACTGGTGTTCCTCAGGTTAACTGGTACCCAGAGAGCTGGTTGATTGACTCCGGATTTTCCTTTTCCATTGGTTTTGGAGCAATGTAGGAGCCACAGCTTCAAACACAAATGCTCATCACAGGGGGCCTGACATCGGAATTGTAAGCCTGAGCTCTTTTCTGGGCCCCCACTATCATCTGTGTGTGCAATGCTATGAAGGCCAATTAACCTCTCTGGGTCTGGAAAAGGGACTTATAAGCCTTGTAGCAGATGTGCAAGCGAACAAACTTGACATTCTTTAGAGGGCGGCATCGTATAAACGGACAGAAACGCTGCCTATTGCTCATTGCTCAAAAGGAAATGAGGACCATAAAAGAGTAAAATAAAACAAAATAAAAGCTTATAGCTTATTAACTGCTTCTCAAGTTAAGGTGTGCTTCAGCAGACACGTTCTTTAAAGGGACAAAGAAATACTCTTGCCTTTGCTGTCGCTGTCGCAAATGCTCAGTGCCACTGTTGGGGCGTGGAAGTCACCATAGACAAATGTGAACACATGGGCGCCGTGGTGCTCCAGCAAAACTCTGTTTACAAATGCGAGCAGAGGGCCGGATTTGGCCTAAAGCCTATAGTTTGCCAACCCCTGGTCTGTGTTGAAAAATTATATCTGGGGGGCGCCTGGGTAGCTCAGTGGGTTAAGCCTTCAGCTCAGGTCATGATCCCAAGGTCCTGGGATCGAGCCCCGCATTGGGCTCTCTGCTCAGCAGGGAGCCTGCTTCCTCCTCTCTCTCTGGCTGCCTCTCTGCCTACTTGTGATCTCTCTCTGTCAAATAAATAAATAAAATCTTAAAAAAAATAATATCTGAGGTCCTTCCATTCTGCTCAGCCACATGAAAATTTTCAGTCATTATATTAAAAATAGAACTGAGCAACAGGACTGTAATCCTGGCTAGCATCTCCAGAATGTGCTAGAAGTCATTAGCAATATCAATGGATGCCTTTGCCTTTCTTGTGTAAGGTGGTTTATTTTTAACTGAAACAAAACCTACATCATCATGAGACACAGTGTGGGTCGCTGGGATTCTGTGCTCATTGACTTAATCCTATAGAATAACTATAAAGGAACATAAAAGGGGAACATATTTCTAAGAATAAAAGGCTATTTTTGAGGCATCTGAGTGTCTCCGTCAATTAAGTGTCCACCTCTTGATTTTGACTCAGGTCATGGTCTCAGGGTCGTGGGATGGAGCCCCACATCAGGCTCCATGGTCAGTGTGGAGTCTGCTTCAGATTCTCTCTCCCTCTCGTTCCTGCTCTCTCTCTCTTGCTCTCAAATAAATGAAATCTTTAATTAAAAAAAAGAATAAAAGGTTATTTTTATTTCTGACCTTTTTCTGGAATGTCATTTTTCCTAAATCCATTTTCATCTCCAACATAAGAGCTATTCAGACTGTAAGCATCCCACGTTTTTTAAATTAAGAATATTTATGTGTAAGATACATAGCTAAAGTCATAGATCACGGCCAGTTCACCACCTAACAGAAGAGACCAAGTCATAAGGGAAACTACCAAGCAGGGCAAAAAAAAAAAGTGGAGCCAAGCTCTTTAAGACAGGAAGAGCCCTTACCATCCACCAGGCCCAGGCCCCATCGTACACTTGGGGGGCTTTATCCCTGAAAAGGAGACTTTTCTGGTTTTTTGCAGATAGACCATGTCCCAGGGACTCTGCTTGGCCAGGAAAATGCAGTTCTCAGCGGGGAAACCAGGCACATGCAAGGCGCACTTGCTACACTCATGCAGCTGGGACAGGGGCGTCCCACCCTGGCTAATGACCCACCTGGCTGAAGGATAGCAAAACCCGTTCCAGACCCCGCTACTGGCACACTTGAGTTGGACGAGACACTCTCGCTCCTGGTCAAGACGGGGCCAGACACTGCCCAGGGAAGAACACATCTTGGCAGCCCGGGGATCAGTCTGGAGAGGGAAGAAGGCAGAGCTGCTGATAGGTGGCAATGACCCCGTCCTTCCTGCCAGTACTGGGCCAACAAGCTACCTTGATTCTGAAGGAATCTGCACAAAGAAGGTTCCTGTTTAGCGTGGCACCTCTTATCTCCAGACCCTGAAACCCAATTCCCTGAGCACCGCTCAAACCCTACAGAGGCTGGAAAGCCATTACATTTCATGTCACTGAAGGTTTAAATGGGCTCGGCCAAGAGCAGATTCGACCCTCTCTAGTCTCAGAGCACTGTTTTGACCCGCTGTGTGATTTCCAGCCAGTTATTTGCTTTCTCTGTGCCTGAGCCTTCTTCCCTTACACAAATGGGGGATGAGGGATGTTGGCCCACCTCATAGCATTGCCAAGATAACAGCCAAGCTCGTGCCCGTGACGTTGTTCTAGCCGCCCAGACGTCGCCTATGTGTACTAGTTACATTGCGTGTTTTCTGTATTTTATGATGCTTTGACCTTTGGAGCTTTGCCGATCCCGGAGAGCTTGCCCCTCCAGAGCTAGTTCAGCCCCCGAGACAGCCCACACCGGCCAGCTACCTCCTCGATCTAGCTCTCCCGGGTTCAGCCGCCACTCATGTCACGGTCAGAAGGTTTGCACCCCTCCAAAATTCATATGTTGAAATCCCAGCCCCCAGTACAATGGTACGCGGAGGTGGGGGTCTTTGGGAAGCGATTCGGTCCTGAGGGCGAAGCCCAATGATGGGATCAGAAACCGCAGGGCGCTCCGGCACCCCTGCCTCCAGGAGAGGATAGGAGAGCCTGCCACCAGCCGAGGGTGGTCCGCAGCCCCGGAGCGCGGACTTCCAGACTCCAGAACTGCGGGACACAGATGTCTGTTGTTTATAAAGCACCCAGTCTATGGTGTTCCATCAAGCAACCTGAACAGCCCATGGCAAGTGCTCCCGCCCTCATGTCACCCCAGGGCCCGCTACCAGGCCATGAGGGGCAGTCCCTACCTCCGGAAGGGCCCTGAAATTATTCAAACTCACCAATCCCCAGTCTATCTATCCTGCTTTGTCCCTTTCTTTGCTGTGCAGAGCACTATAAAGGCTTTTCCCATGCCCTTCCTTTACCCCTCTGCCTCCAGACTCTCGTCCCTCCCCACGTGGCCCTGGGAGGTATGTCTATGTCATGACTCCTGTTTCTAGAGATCACTGAGTAGGAACTTCCTTTGTGACCCTCATTCCCAAGTCTGTGTGTCTTCCCAGAGTTGATGAAAACAAATTCCAGGTCCACCTTCAACACGGCCCCCCTCCTCCGGTAACTGTCTGCCCCATTCCCTGCCGGGGCACTAGCCTGGCTGCATTACAAATTACTGCAAACTTGGCGATGTAGAACAATACATATTTATTCTTATGCAGTTTCTTCGAGTCGGGTCCACACACGGCTTAGCCAGGTTCTCTGCTCCACGGGCTGTCACAGGTCTGCAACTGAGAGGACGGCCAAGGCTGGGGCATCATCTCAGGGCTTCACTGGAGAAGGATCTGCTTCCCGGTTCTCATGCGGTCAGGGTTCAGTTCCTAGAGGGTGGTCGGACTGAGGATCTCCGTGCCTCAATGGCTTTTGGCTGGGGGTGGCCCTCGGTTCCTTGCCATATGGGCCCGTTCCCCCATGGCAGCTTGCTTCCTCAAAGTGTGCAAGCTCAGAAGACCATACGGAGAATCAGATGGCAAGACAGAAGTCACTATGTCATGGAAGCTAATCAAAGAAGTGACATCCCATCACTTTTGCTGTGTTTCCTACGGTAAGAAGCATTCACCTCGTTCACGTTGATGAGGCCAAAGGCCGTAACTATAAACATACACCTTTCCACGCTCAGCCCCTTTTCAAAGCTCACGTGAACACAAAAAGCCCCTCAGTTTTTGACGAAGAAGCATCAGGTCTCCCGTTTAACGACTGAAAAAAGCAATGTGCGTTACTTGGCCAAAGTAGACAGAGCCTAAGATGTTTAAATTTCTAAAAATAAAGTTACGTACAGCCCTCTGAGGTGTTCGCCAGTTAATATTTAGAACCTAGGATTTAAAAATAATCAGTATCCATGAAAAGCAGTCTCTCCCCCTTTTTTTCTTAATGCTCTTTTGAGCAGAAGTGTTTCATAGACTGAACTCTCTAATGAGGGAATATTTATATGACATACCAAAGCAGCTGCAAGTCCCATTTTATGTAACCCAAACCCAGATGGTCTTTTCTTTCCATTGTCTTATGTAATTTATATGAAAGCAGAACATGAAAAAAAAATTCAAATGTAATTTCTTTTCCACCATTTACGCTTAATGGTCCTGTAATCACTTCCATGGCCTCAGTTTCTCTGCCGAGTCTCCAGAGGGTCTGTGGGTTAGCTCCTGGCACAGAGGTGCTCTCCGGCGATTGGAAATGCCCAGCAAGAGTGGAAATGTCTGTTATCATGAAACATGCATTTCCAATTTAGGTCATTCCACCATGTGTCCTCCTTAGAGAGTCCAAAATACTCTTCTAATTTGAATCAGCCCAGAGGGTATAAACTAAAAGAAAGACCCGGGGATGAAAAAAAATAATAATAATAAAATAAAAAGACTGACCCTGAACTCAACTTCTTAAAATGAGTTTTCTGGGGGAGAATTCTATTTCGTTTGGTTATCTGCAGGGAAATGGAAGAGAGGATTGAGGGATGAAAGAGAGGGGAATACAAAAGGGCTCCGAGAGGTGTCTAGGAATTTCCTTTTGCTTGAGAATTCCTGGAATATGACGAGGAGAGGGTTTAATTTTTCCACTTGGCTTAGTGACAGTTTCTGCCACCTTCCCAGACATTACCTTGACAACCAATTCATGCTACGTTCTTGAGAATTCGTTAGCAGCTCAGAACAGAATTATAACACCCATTTACTTATCCTCTGTTTAGAATTGTATTTGTACATGTTGGCTTCAAACACTCTGAAGGGCGTTCGGAGCTCAGCGGATAGCATTAAATTGGACCATGCAGTGTAGTATATTTCCCAGCACCTCATAAATTGTGCAGTATTCATATATTCACGGTATAGAGATACCTCGGATTCTCTTTGAAATTAAAAAGTATTTTCTTCTCATTTCTCCTTGAGTCGCATTTGCCACATTCCCCGGCGTATGAGTGATTGGCAGAGGGAGAGAAGACTGAGTCCTTCCACCCAGGGGGGACCAGATACCAGGAGAGTTTCAGGGAGGGGGTGCGAGAGCCAGCAACTAGGAGACCTCGAAACTACAGGTAGGTGCAGGTAGGGAGGTCTGAGGAGCCGAAAGAAAATGAATATCGAGGCCTTGGGCACCTGGGGTCTGGAATTTTCCACAGGCCAAAGAGAGCTAGCATGTGGACGGTTTTCTGAGCACAAAATTCTGTGGGAATTTAACAAAGGGCATTTAGAGCTTTGTATTTTCCTCTCTGTGCTTCTAAAACTAAATACAAAAGAAAAGGGGGGGGGGACTTTACACATTTGCAGGCAGCAGCTAAGAAGCAACAAGAGAGTTAAAAAAAAAAAACCCAACCATTTACACACCATTAAACTTAGAGTTCCTCATAACACCGTGAGGTTCTGTGACAGATGCTGAAAATATGTGCCGCACGATACGCCAGAGGACCTGATCAGGGCCTCCGACGTTGCCCTCTCTCCTAAGCTTATTTTTTCAGGGATGGACCTGAAAAGGTCTCATATTTCCATCTACCACGTCTGTCCTGCCGACGGCACCTTGATTTCCCTGCCAGCACACCCCCCCCAAAAGCAAAGAGAAGTCAAGGCAGCTGGCCCTACCTAGGAGGCCCTGGGACAGCACCTGACGGGCACTGGTGGGGGTGGGGGGCTCATTGCTCATTGCTCATCCCTCTCCAGCCTCAGAGAGGGGTCCGAGGAGGATTAGGAGATCAAAAGCATCCTGTGACTACTTTTCCCACCTGCTCCCTGTGCAACGGGTCCGAGGCTCAGGGGACTGCGGCTGGAAATGGAAAGCAGTGACTTCGAAGCAAACCTTTCATGGGCTCAACCAACTGTCCACCCAAAAAGTCAGAAGTCCCTGCCCCACTGTGATTTAAGTGTGCACAACCAATGCCCTCCCCCGCCGGACTATTTCCTTAGCTGCCACCACGCACTGCAGTTCCCGCTGTCAGCGCAGCGACACAGCCTATGACCAACCCACCGTAAGAAAGAAACTTAACGTCTTCTAATCAAAGAAGAAACGAAGACGTTTGGTGGGGGAATGATTTATATCTCAGGCAACTTCACATAGTTTTAGAGTTATATCAGTGACTAAAACCACACGGTAAATACCTCCAGATTCAGGGAACTCTTAATATTTTTTTTAAAAAGGACCTTCAAATCTAAGAAATGTTTTGGACATTTCCATAAAACAATTGATTTTCATAACTCAATTACCCCAAAGAGAGCCTTAATGAGTACCACTGCTCTTCCTAAATGGAAATCGTCCTGAATTTCAAGATCTTACGCACATAAAGGCATATTATCTGGCCATTTTTTTAAAAATGTAAATAATGTGTCCTATGTCTCAGCAGTCTGCAATTCCCCCAGCAAATGCATTTGGGTAGCAAAACCATATTTTCCCCATTAGAAATTTTGTCTTAAACGAAGCCTCAGCCATAAAAGCAGAGATAAGCATCTAATTGGAGAACCCTGGGAGCTTCAAGTTCGAATTTTTATCATGCAGCTTACTGCCATCTTTGCTGAAAATGTCTGGATCTCCGGATGCAAAACCACACTGCTCTCTGCTCGTCACGTTTTTAACTTTAATCTCTGCTATTAAAAAATTGCATTGTTGGCCTTTGGAAACCTTCCATTGTCAAAAGGAAATATAATAACCTTTCCTGTAAAGAGGCCAGGTGTCCTGTAGTGACAAGCCTGGTGACAGAGCGGCGAGTTGTCTCTGACGGCTACGCCTTGGTGATCTTGCGGGGGCTGCAGTGGAGACGCTAACAAGCTTGGGCTAGAGAGCGGCTGGGTCCACCACACCGTCTCCCACAATGGAGCGGTGCTGCGGGGAAGTTGCTGGAAGACTTGGGAAATACAATAAGCTTGATCTCTCATGTGGGAAAATCCGTGGTGTTTAATAGCTTCATAAAGCGGCGTGCTTTTGTGTCTGTATATAAAGTCCCCAGTAAATTCTTACATTACCACCATTATAAAACGCGGCAACGGAAACGTTGAGCTGTGCTATGTGATCCTCAGTGGCAAAGGTTAGGAAGAACCAAAATTCATGATGACTTCCAAGAAAATACTATTAGAGTGTATTTAAGGAGGCTTGGCGGCTATAATTTTCAGTGCGATGCAAAACGTGCTTTTGTGACACACACACCCCACCAAGACGGTAACGCTTCCCGAGGAAAATTGACAAGAACCAAAAAGATGAAAGGTCGGGAGGGGAATGAAGAGCATAATCCTTTGTGACAATTGGCTCTGCGGCAGGAGTTCAAGAAAAGAGACCACATGTCGTTAGACAGGATTCTGTGATAATTCGGAGGTTCTGCTCTCTGCTCTGAAAGGACACTGCTTTCCACCAACTGTCGCGTCAGTGTGCACCTGGAGCCTGTGAGTGGAGGCTGAGCCAGGCATTTCCATGGAATCACCACGGCTCCTGCTCATACATGGTGGGCTCTCATCTTGACAGGGAGCCCTGCCAGTCACTCAGACCCATATGAGAGTAGGAACCTGGATCTTCCCCAGGTTGAGTCCCCAGTTTGGGCGTGCGTATCAGCGTCACTGCGTGGTGAGGACGATCAATGAGGAAGTGGGCACAAATTCTCTAACAGGACACTAAATGGAGCAAATGGTCCACCACCCACTAACTTGGGCGGAGGGCTGTCCTGGATATCTAACTGCTCACTGTAATATACCATTAGCTGAAATGCATCCATTTTCTGGGAAAGAAAAGACTGTAATAGACATATATATATATAATACTGAATTAAAGACTCGATACATTCCACAAACGTACAAAGGACATTTAATCCAACAGTCTTAGCACAGGGGTTAAGAGGGTCTGTGGAGCCCCAAATGGCAAATATTTGGGGCTTCACGGGCCGACGATCTCTGTCTCAGTTTCTCAACTCTGCTGTTGTACACACAAAAACAAATGGCATGGCTGTATTCCAATAACATTTTATTTACACAAACAGGAGGTGAGCTGAATTTGGCCAGTGGGCCATGGTTTGCCAACACCTGGTCGAGAACAGCCCTGCCCAATAGAAATATAATGGGATCCACATAGGTAGTGTTAAATTTATACTGTAATAACATTGTGTGGTGACAGATGGTGACTACACTAATTGTGCTGAGCCCTGAGTCACGTACAGAATTGTTGCATCGGTATGCAGTCCACCTGAAACTAATATAACACGGCGTGTCGACTACGATAATGAAGAAATATAATTTTAAAAATGTAAAAGAAACACTTAAAAGCAATGAGTAAAATTAATTTCAAGAATATATTTTATTTAACCCAATATATCAAAAACTGCTGGCAGCCACCTAGTCCCCTGAGGGCACACTGAGAGGGACCCTGTCAGCGGAATGGGCACAGCCCTGGAGGATGCCAAGGCCGTTGTAATGAGACATGCAGGTGTAAAGGTAAGGGGCTGCCCCCCTCCCCAAGCCATTGCAGGAAGCGGCCGAGCTCCCGGACCAGGTTCCTTTCCAAAACCGAGGGAGAGCGCTCCCTGGAATAATCTCTTAGGACTCCCGGCAAGAGGGGCGTGAAACATGCTGTCCTGTGTGGTAGAATACCTCCTTAGCTCCTAGACCCGCCCGGGGTCACGGGAGTGGAGAGAGGAGCCCTCCGTGGGGAGAGGTGGTTTGTGCAGAGGGGGAAGGGGCGGCTCCCGATGCGATTGGAGAGAGGATCCCACCTGTGCAGGCCAGCCCCAGATCCGTCAGCATTAGGACTGTAAGCTTACCCCGAGGAAGGGGCAAAGAGGTGTGCCTATCAGAGGGACAACATCCGTGGAACCTTTGGCTGGAGCCAGAAAGTGCTGGGTCTGGCAAGTGACTGCCCGCAGAGGTGGCGAGAGCCACAGCCTTCATCTCGGGCTGCAGGCAATGAGACCTCTGCACAGCCTGGCCCAGCGCTGCCTTAAAAACACATAGGATCTGGTCAGCCCACGCAAGGCCATCGAAATCCCTGCAAGTGAAGGAAGTCACGACATTAGCTTGAACAGAATATTCGAGAGCTTGCTGCCCAGGAAGGGGGCAGTGTGCTGGTGAGCAGTTATCACGAAGAGTAAAAGAATTTGATCTGTATCTTGTGGGTCGAAACTCCTCCAATAAAAGGGTCTCCATCAGTAGGATTTTCACAGGAAGACAGGAAATTGGAGGTCTGCTATAATTATAAAGGCTTAAGAAAACAAAACCATTATGGAGAAAATTTTCCATATAAATGAAAGCTGTGGCCTGACCCACGAGACAATTTCAGCTTGAATTACTGTTGAGAAAAAGAGAAGGAGCCCCTGACATCAGAAGCTGGCAGGCATTCCCAGCCAGGCCTGGGTGTTCTCCCCTCGAACAGGGACTGTTTCACAGAACATCAACATCAGAGAAGGCCACCCTGTGACCATGATGAAGACAACAACAGCAACAAGAACAAGACTCCTCCGTAAACATGTTGGATCACAGACAAAACACGGACATAGTCCAAGCCACAAATTAGAAAGCCTTCCCCTCCCCGGCGACTAGGAGCGATTGCTGCTTTTTTTTTTTTTTAATCAATTACTGCCTTGGCCTTGTTCTCCTCTTCGCTCCTCCTAGTTGAGATTTATTGCAATACCCAAGCCCAGAATTAGCCCTTTGGCTTCCTGAGATCGTGCCATCCAGAGCAAAGCCTTGCTTCCTTACACCCTTCCCAGAGTCACCCAATAGAAAGTTCAAATCCTCTGGAGAGGCCAGGTGTTTTCCCTGCACTGGGGAACTAAGGCATCAGCACCTAAGAAAAGAAATAATTAAGGATTTACGTGGGCCACAGTATCCATGGCAATGACTCAGTCACTGCTACCTGAGGCAGGAGAGTCGGGAGCTGGGTAACCAGCTTATCCTGAGCTGCATACCCAGCGCACATTATCTACCTTGATCCTCAGGACCACTCCTGAGGTGGACGTGTTGTCCATTTCATGTCCATTTCATCCTGCGTAACTGGACATCCACTTGCCTCAGGGCCAACACGAGGTGGCAGGGCTGGAATTGGGTCCCAGACTCAGTTGGTTGGGAGCCCCGTGGCTCTGGGAGTTTCCATGGCTCTTAGAGTAGGTGACTCCCATCAGCCCATGTGACAGAAGAAGCAGGGTGATGGTCGGGGGGACAAAGGCATGAAGGGAGAGAAGTCCAGATAACTGTGGGAGAATGTCTCAGGCACTGTGTTTGGTTTCAAGCAACAGAAACTCACATCTAGGGACGCCTGGGTGGCTCAGTTGGTGAAGCGTCTGCCTTTAGCTCGGGTCACGAGATCAAATCCCACATCAGGTTCCCTGCTCAACGGGGAGTCTGCTTCTTCCTCTCCTTCTGCCTGTGGCTCCCCCTGCTTGTGCTCTCTCTCTTTCTCTCTCTGACAAATAAATAAATAAATTCTTTAAAAAAAAAAAAGAAATTCAACTCTGGGGATCTTAAAGACAAGATGAATGTTTTCGGAAGTTTACAGTATGGGTGAGACTCAACGCGAAGGCTCTAGAAACAGGGCCAGAAAACCCGGGGAATGCGAGGTTAGGAAACAGGAAGGGTTTGGGAACCGAGGGCAAGCCTGCTTGTCACCCAAGGCCCCTCGGCTCAGGAAGCCCGGGCCAGGGTGCCCAGAGGGCTCTGAGGGTATGGAATGTAGTCACTGCCCTCGCCTACGGCCCGGCACCCTGCCCGACGCGCGACACACGGAAGTCAGCGGCGCTGGGCGCAGCCGCAGTATCGCTCCTTCGCTGCCGGCTCAGGCACGCTATGGACAAAAGAAAGAGCTGCCATTGTGAGCTGCCATTGTGAACCACCGGCACGTCACTCGTTTTATTTAATTCCCCGATTAATACAAGGCAAACTCGCTCTCTTCAAGCTCACTCTTTTCGTTGCCAACAGCTACGTCCTTCAGTCGTTTAACGAAATTTCGTGGAATTGTTTTATCTACCTCAAGAAACTAGGGCCTTTGGAGCTTTGCCTGTGAGAGGATTTCGTTAGTACAGTTTAATCACTGAAATCGTAATGTCCTTATTTTAAATTCTTTAAACTCGTCCGGGAAGTTCCTTTTGGAAACCAGATACTCTGGGCTGTTTCATGGACTATTATTACCTTCACTTTTGCCAAAGTTGAAGCCCTTGCAAGTCAGTTGGTGAGAAGGGTGATTCTCCACAGAGAGTCAGCTCTTCCCGACCGTGAGTGTGTGTGTGGGGGAGGGGGGAGTTCGCATCACTTGGGGGGCTTTTCCTTGACACATGTGTCCCCAAGAAATTCTCATTCCCCTGCTTCGAGCAGGGTGTCTTGCCAGAGTAAAGTCCTGTTGCTTTGAGGGGTGTGTGTGGATATTCCTGCAAAGAATGGTGGGAACCGTTGGTTTACGGACAGAAGCCAACTTGCACCTCAGACCAGGTACCTGACGTCCACACCTGGATGGCGTGCTTGCAACATCCTACTTTAGGGTTAGTCTGATGGATGGTGAGAACATCACCCCACCCCCACCCCAAATAGCACTGACGACACACAGGCAAAATCCTTCATTCTCAAAACAGCATCCTGGCTCTGCCCCCATAAATAAAATCTGGTTATTTTAATTTTCTTTTTTTTTTTTAATTTTTTTAATTTATTCATTTGTCAGAGAGAGAGCGAGCACAGGCAGACAGAGTGGCAGGCAGAGGCAGAGGGAGAAGCAGGCTCCCTGCCAAGCAAGGAGCCCGATGTGGGACTCGATCCCAGGATGCTGGGATCATGACCTGAGCCGAAGGCAGCCGCTTAACCAACTGAGCCACCCAGGTGTCCCAGGTTATTTTAATTTTCTTGAGAGTAGTGGCAACCCCTAGCATATCAGCATCTTCTCTATAGACACTTTTTTAAATCAATACTCTGCTCTGTAATAAAATTAATGGAATAGTTCTCATCTTTGTCATCTTTATTTTTTATTAACCTTCCTTTTGGACACTTTATGGTCATTGTTCTCCTTTTTGTTCTCTTTTTAAAGATTTTATTTATTTGACAGAGAGAGATCACAAGTAGGCAGAGAGGCAGGCAGAGAGAAAGAGAGGGAGAGAGAAGCAGGCTCCTCGTTGAGCAGAGAGCCTGATGCGGGACTCGATTCCAGAACCCTGAGATCCTGACCTGAGCCGAAGGCAGTGGCTTAACCCACTGAGCCACCCAGGTGCCCTGGCTTGCTTTTTTTAAAGATTTTATTTATTTATTCCACAGACAGAAATCACAAGTAGGCAGAGAGGCAGGTAGAGGCGGAGGGGGGAAGCAGACTCCCCTCTAAGCAGAGAGCCCGATGCGGGGCTCGATCCCAGGACCCTGAGATCATGATTTGAGCCGAAGGCAGGGGTTTTAACCCACTGAGCCAACCAGGCGCCCCCATTGTTCTCCTTTTTAGTATTCATCATGGACTCAGCCTTCCATAGACACAACTTTCTGGTAAAAACAAATATTTAATACACCGTTTGTTTTTCCCTCCAGGAGAATATGAAATCCAATACTCACAAAATGCTCTTTTAATGGAAAATAGAATTAGAAGCCCGAATCCAGGCATTAAGTGTGTATACTAAGGACTTCTATATGTGTCCTAGTAGTTGGTTTCCAGGCCACTTTAGTGATAGAGCTAGAATAATTTTTCTATTTATGTTCATGACTTCCTATGTTTATTTCCAATATAACGCTAATACTAATAAACCTCTTCTAAAACTTTTGTCTGCATCTCAACGATTCATCCTTATTTTTGGTACAATGTAACAAGTCAAACTGTTAACTCCTTTCCCACACTGTCATTATATCCCTTCTCTCTAGAATTCTCCACGTCTTTTGGACCGCTCTTTTGTCATCTCTCTTTTGACCTATATGTATCTTTTGGGAATTATAATATCTACCTCACTGGGTTGTTTTCAGGACTCAGTGAGATGATATAAGTGAAGTTTTCAGAAGTGAAGTGAAGAATTTCAGGGAAATTGTCTTTTTTCAATGAGTGTAGTGATACATAAAAGCAATCAAACAACTTTCACAGAAGTTAAACTGGGAGGAAGACATAGTCTAGTTGAAGTTAAATACTTTTGAATCTACTCATGGCTGGTCCTGTATGTCAACCTTTTTCTCTCTCTTTCTATGTGTGTATCAAGCTTGAAACCCATAATGAGACGTGAGACCTGGTGCGTCGAAACACACTGTACTTCAATAGCACATGTTTTAAACAAATCAAGCTCTGTATCCTTGCGACAGGTAGACAAAATAAACTCTGAAGTCATTTTCAGTGGAAACCATCTGTGATCGTAGGATTGTAGGTTTGCCTCTTTCTTGAGACGTTAATACCACTTTGCTTAAAAATTTTATTTTCAGGAGGAGACCACAAGAAAAGGAAGGAGCAAAAGATAGTAGCCTAGGAAGTAAAGGAGACTTCTTGGAAAGAAAAGTGGAGAGGTCTCCTTTGTGTGCATAGGTAGCAATGAGATGTCGCATCAATGCCTCCTTTAGCCTGGATTTTATTTGAGAATATTTTTAACCCTATGTTTTAAAAGATATGGAGTCAGTGTAATAAACCACATTGAAATAATGAAAAAAAAACCCACATGATCATCTCTCTTGATGCAGAAAAAGCATTTGTCAAAATTCAACACACTTTTATGAGAAAAACATTCAAAAAACTAGGAATAAAAGAAAATAACTTCAACATAATAAAGACCAGATGTGAAACACTCACAGTGAACATCATACTCAAAGACTGAAAACTTTTCCTCTAAGATCAGAAACAAGCAGAGGTGCCCACTTTTACCACTTGTTTTTTTTAATTTTTTAAAAGATTGTATTTATTTGTGTGTTTGTTTATTTGTTTGTTTGAATGAGAGAGAAAGAGAGAGAGCACAAGAGGAAGGAGGAGCAGAGGGAGAGGGAGAAGCAGTCTCCCCGATGAGCAGGAAGTCCTATGTGGACTCGATCCCAGGACTGTGGGTTCACGACCTGAGCTGAAAGCAGATGCTTAACCAACTGAGCCACCCAGGTGCCCCTCATTTGTACCACTTCTATTCAACATAGTACTGGAAGTCCCAGCCAGAGATCAGGTAAGAAAAAGAGATAAAAGACAAATTGGGTAAGAACAACATTATCTCTGTTTGTAGATGACATGATCTTGTGTATAGGTCATGATCCCAGGGTCCTGGGATCAAGCCCGGCATCGGGCTCTCTGATCAGCGGGGAGCCTGCTTCCTCCTCTCTCTCTGCCTGCCTCTCTGCCTACTTCTGATCTCTGTCTGCCAAATAAATAAAAAAAAATCTTAAAAAAAAGAAAATCCTAAACATTCCTTGAAAAGTTGGTAGAACTAATAAATGAATTCAGCGAAGTTGTCTGATACAAAATCAACATGCAAAAATCAGTTGCACTTTTATACACTAACAATGAACAACCTGAAAAGGAAATTAGAAAAATAATTCCATTTACAATAGCATCAAGAAGAATAAAATTCTTAGGAATAGACTTAATCAAGGAAATGAAAGATTTTTACACTGAAAACTACAAGACAATGCACAAAGAAATTAAGGAAGACACAAATAATTGGTGAGACATTCCTGTGTTCATGGATTGAGAGACTTAACGTTGTTAAGATGGCTACACTTAGCGATCTGCAGATTCAAAGTAATCCCTATAAAAATCCCTGATTTTTTTGAAGAAATAGAAAAATCTATCCTAAAATTAATACAGAATCTCAAGGGACCCCAAATTGCCAAAACAGTCTTGAAAAAGAGGAACAGATTTAGAAACATCATACTTCTTGACTTCAAAATGTATTACCTAAGCTACAGAAATCAAAACAGTGTGGTGCAGGCATAAAGGCAGAAAGATAGACCAATGGAATAGAATAGAAAGCCCAGAAATAAACCTTTGCATAGATAGTCCAGTGATTTTTTTTAAAGAGTGCCAAGACCATTCAATGGAAGGAAAGACAGTCTTTTCAACCAATGGTGTTGGGAAAATTGGATATCCACATGAAAAGAATGAAGTTAAGCCCGCATATCATATATAAAAATTAACTCAAAATGGATCAAAGATTTATAAACATAAGAGCCAAAACTATAAAGCGCTTAGAAGAAAACAAGAGAGGAAACCTTCATGGCAGTAGATTTGGCAATGATTTTTTGGATGTGACACTGAAAAAAGAAAAAGGAAAAACAGACAAATTAGACTACATCAAAATTCAAAACGTTTGTTTCAAAGTCCACCATCAACAGAGTGAAAAGGCAACCCATGGGATTGGAGAAAATGTTTGTAATCATCCACCTGATAAAGGGTTAATATCTACAATATGTGAAGGATTCCTACAAGTCAACAACCAAAAAACCCAATTAAAAATGAGCAAAGGACTAGGGTAGACATTTCTCCAAAAATATAAAAATGGCCAACAAGCATATGAAAAGATGCTCAACATCACTAATCATTAGGGACATGCCAATCAAAACCACAGTGAGATACCATTTCCCACCCATTAGGATGGCCATTATGAAAAAAAAAATAGAAAATAAGAATTGCTTGGCAACACAGAGAAATTGGAATCCTTGTGCATTGCTGGTGGGAATGTAAAATGGTGCACCTGCTGTGGTCAGCAATATGGCTGTTCCTCCAAAAAGTAAAAATAGAATGACCATGTGTTCCAGCAAGTCCACTTCTTGGTGTGTACTCAAAAGAATTGGAAGCAGGGACTTGGGGGCGCCTGGGTGGCTCAGTGGATTATACCATTGCCTTCGGCTCAGGTCATGATCTCAGGGTCCTGAGATCGAGCCCCGCATCGGGATCTCTGCTTAGCAGGGAGCCTGCTTCCTCCTCTCTCTCTGCCTACTTGTGATCTTTCTCTGTCAAATAAATAAATAAAATCTTTAAAAAAAGAAAAAGAAAGCAGGAACTTGAATACCCATTTGTACGCCTATGTTTACAGCAGCATTATTCATAATAGCTAAAAGGTAGAGGCAACAGAAGTACCTACTGATGGATATATGGATAAAGAAAATGTGATCTGTACACTCAATGGAATGTAATTCACCCTTAAAAAGGAAGGAAATTGGGGCGCCTGGGTGGCTCAGTGAGTTAAAGCCTCTGCCTTCGGCTCAGGTCATGATCTCCGGGTCCTGGGATCGAGCCCCACATCGGGCTCTCTGCTCAGCGGGGAGCCTGCTTCCCTTCCTCTCTCTGCCTGCCTCTCTGCCTACTTGTGGTCTGTCAAATAAATAAAATCTTTAAAAAAAAAAGGAAGAAAATTCTCACATCCACTACAACAGGGGTGAACCTTAATGACATAATGCTGAGTGAAATAAGCCAGTCACCAAAGGACAAATACTGTATGGTTTCACTTAGGATGATGCACCTGGAGTAGTCACTTTCACAGAGATAGAAAGTAGAATGGTGGTTGTCAGAGGCTGGGGGAAGGGAGAATGAGAAATTAGTGCTTAATGGGTACAGTTTCAGTTTGGAAAGATGAAAAAAGTTCTGGAGATGGATGATAGTGACAGTCACACAACAATGTGAAAATATTCTATGCCACTGTGGTGTGCACTTCGAAATGATAAATTTTGGGTTATATATATTTCACCCCAATAAAGATATGGAATTAATGAGTTCTACAATTGGAGATGCTCTTGAAATATGAGCCAATATGTGGAACTACTAAAAACAGTGTCCTTTTACATACATCTTGACCAAATACAGAAATAACACGTCTTCAATCTGGGCAGATTTACAGAACGATCTGATCAAGACTTCTTCAAACTTCTGCAAGTTGATACACACATTAAGTGTGTATATGATTCTGGAGTCCATAGTTTAAGTCAGATTCTCAAAGGACTAGGACACCGTAACATTTAAGGATGCTTGAAAGCATTGAGACATTCAGCTGTGACTAAAATGTAAACACTAAGCTGACAGCAGAACTCATATGGAGATGAGGAATCAGGTGAGGAGAAGATGAGAGCAGACCCCAAGGCAAAACAAGCCAACATGGCATCTCTTGGTTCCCACACTGATCTTCAGTCCTGGTCCCAAAGGTCTGCTGTGTATGGAAACACAAGCACAGAACCCTGGCTTCATACTGAACCTATGTGTATGTAATTAGGATATATTTGCTGGGGAAAGACCCCGTTGTTTTAGTTTTTATTTCATTTGCCTGATTATAATTAGTTTTAGCTTATTATTTAGTGGTTATGGCATAGATTTTTCACATTGCTTCTGGATAAAGAGAACACATAAAACTCTTATCATGAGAACTTCTTGGTATTTGTTTGGAAGTCTTTGATTTTCAAATTGTCTTCTGCTAAGACTGTGAGATGGTATTTAGAAGTACATGGGGAGGGAAGGAAGAGCCGAGCTAGGTCTCCAGATTCCCAACCCATCTCCAAGCAATGTAGTTTTGCTTCTCTCTGTCTTGCACATGTGGATTTCCCTGGAAAATATTATTAACATTTCTGAATTCTACAAACCCCATCAAATGTCAAGTCTGTATCAGTCAGTAGAAACTAGATTATGCCACAGTAACAAACAGCCCCCACCTCTCGGTGCTTCACCCAACAAAAATACCATTCTTTTTTTATATTACCTGTCCAACTTAAGTTTGCATGGGTTTGTGCTCACTGAGGTCACTCAGGAAACGAGGCTGATGAAGAGGCCATCTGGACATTCTTCTGTAATAAATAAGATAAACAAAGGGTAAATGTTAAGTTACATATGAACACTTAAACATATCTTCTCATTTTCTTCAGTGATGCAAGTCATCGGACTACACCTACCTGGGAGTGATTAGAGGAGGGACATCCCATGGCATGCCAGGAAAGAGAGGAGAATATTTGTGATAGCATGAGAAACCTCCATAATATCTGTATTACTTAAAACCATGTGAAAATTTTTAAAAAGATTTTGTCTATTTATTTGAGAGAGAGAGAAAGCACAAGTTAGGGGGAGAGGGAGAGGGAGAAGCAGACTCCCTGCTTGAGCAGAGAACCAGATGCGGGGCTTGATTCCAGGACCCTGGATCATGACCTGAACCGAAGGCAGACGCTGAACCGACCAAGTCACCCAGGCACCCCCATGTGAGAAATGTGTTATAAAAAGATTAATAGGAGTTTACCTAAAAGTTCTCTTTGGGTTTACCTAATCTCAGGGGAAGGGGAAAATCCATATCATGACTTTTCCTACAAAATATTATTTTATTTTATTTTATTTTATTTTATTTTATTTTATTTTATTTTATTTTATTTTATGAAAAAGAAAGGCTAAGTCCAACTTATCGTATTTATGAGTACGTTTTGTTGTAAAGCGTATTCCACATTAGTGATAACCTTGTACCAGTCAGCATAACCCAATCAGAAGGCTGCTATAATTTGTTGAATTCATCTCCCTGAATACGATAAAGCAGCTGAGCCACGAATAAAGGGACTCACCCTTCCACCTTGCACTCCACTGACTGGGCAGGAGGAGGAAACAGACCAATGAGAGGACAGAACCTGCATGGAAGGGCGGGGCCTGTGAAGAAGAAACCCCACCTCCCATGCCCCTTTCACCCAATAGATAGGAGTGGGGGTGGGGCACGGACAGGAGGAAAGGTCTGCAGCCCAGGCCGCTGGAATGGCCATATTACATGCACCATATTCCCATGCTTCCCTGAGACCCAGTTCTCCTTCTCTGACTTTTCTCAGACAAGAAAGAGAAGGGCAGACCCTCATGACCCAACCGCGGAACACTGGAGGAGATTATTAGCACAACACTGTAAGCCGCATCCTAAAGGAAAGAGTGACTCATCTGTTAAGGAATCCTATCATGGAGCCAAAGTGGGAGCCAAGTAATAGGCTTCTTCCCCACGCCCACCAACCTTTTAAGTGCTTTTGTGCTAACAGCATAATTTGGTGGAAACACGACATGTTTGGTTGGTCTTGTGAGTACATAAATAGTCTGCCTTTAAATGACTCCAGGTAGTACCTAGTATGATGCCGAGTACTGGCCGTGGTGGGTAGCACTTAAATGCGGCAGGCTGAATGTTCCTATTAGCCTCTACTCCTTCCCACAGCCCTCTATAAGGCCGCTCCCTACCTGTGCCCCCCCATTCTATTGTAGATGGCATTTCTCTGACTTGCAAATGGTTGACTCCGCTTCCCATTAAAGACAGTGAATTAGAATACACACGTGTGCCTCTTCCCCTTCCTGAAATCCCTTCCTTAACTCCCATGGCTGTAAATACATTCCAAAACAAAAGGCAGAAACCCAGAACAACAAAGAGAAAGAGGAGATAATAGGAACAAAACTCCGGCAGCTGGTGAGCAGATGGATATGCTAATTGATTTCTCAGACCCAGGAAAGTGGGAACCTAACTCAGCAATGGAGAAAGCCAAGGGGAAAACCGGTATTACAGAACCCCCCAAAGGCTCGGGAATTGATTGACTCAGATACTGCTGCAGAAAAAAAAAAAGTGCAAACGTGGAGCTAATGATAGAAGGGTCAGTGGCATGTTTATTTCAGAAACAGTTTAACTTTGCGATTCACCGAACAAGTAAGGATTTGATGTCCACCAAGCTCAGAACAAAAAACGTATGCTTATGTTTAGGCAAGAGAGAGAACTTCTAGACGGAAACACCAGGTTAAGGCGGTGCTTCTCAGGATGGGGTGACTGTGCCCCACAGGGGACATTTGGGAATTTGGGGAGACGTTTCTGTTTATCACACTGTGTGTGTGGGGGGGGGGGTCGATGTTAAGGGCATCCACTGGGTAGAGATCAGAGATGTTAATAAACATCCTACATGGCCCAGCCCAGCCTCCATGACAAAGAATTGTCCCACCCCAAATGTTGATGGAGCCAAGGTTGAGAAACTCCAGGTTAGGGCAAGGAGCCCACATTGGAAAGAACGAAATCAATAAATATATATATTCTAAATCCCGAGGCACCAACGCTAACTTTCTCCCTGTTTCCCACACTCAACTCCTGATTCTGGTAGCAGTGCACGCTCCTGCTAGGTAGGGGTGCAGGAGTTGTCTCAGAGAAATCTCATCCATCTGAGAGGAAGACATCTGAAGATACTGACCTCAGAAGGTTCCAGTCCAAAGGGGCAGTCATCACCCCAGAATGAAGCCCATAGCCAACCACTCCACCCGTGTGCTCAGAGGTTCGTGCTGTCCCAGTGTCCCACTCACACACACACAGTCAAGGACGGCCAGATTTTGAGGGAAGCCGCGTGCAACATAAGAGGAAGAAAAAGAGGTGTGGAACAAAAGAGGCCATGTGAGGGGGTAGGCAAGTTCAAGGATGTTCGTGTCCTTGGAAAAAACCAGACGGGATCACATGCATGAAACAAGGACAGATGTTTTGAAAAAGGACCATGCAGAGGATAAGAACCATGGACCTTGGAAGTTACAATATAGCAGCTGAAATCAAAGACTTGAAGTACTGGAAGGGAAATTGAGCGGATCTGCCACAAAATTGCCTTAAAAGACGAAGTTACGGAACATGGAAGAAGAAAGACATGATAAAAGGGAGGGGGAGGGGACATAGTAATGTCCAGAGAGACAAAGGGAAGAAACAGGAGCAAGGTCCACACAAAGGACCAGGAATCTGAACAGCATTAAACTTCTCATCCCCAACGCCAGAGGATAAGAGTGGCCAGAGTGATGCCTTCGAATTTCTGAGGGTAAAGGGCCCGCAGCACCGACTCCCACATTACGGTAATGCTGTCAGTCAGAGGTAAAGACATTTTCTGCCACACAGTGTCTCAAAAAATTATTTCCCATGCGTCCATCCTCAGGAACCAACCAAGGGACACACTGAACCACAGAGAGGAAAAACATCAGAAAGGAGGCAGAGGAAACAAGGGCATTGGAAGCAAGGGTCCAGGGGAACCTGAAGATTCTGGGGAAGGGAGACCCCGGGATGGTGGAGAGACAACGGCAGGCAGACGCTCTAGGAGAGATTTTCCTAAGATGAACTGGACAGAGTTCCTGAGAGTGCTGGAAAGCGGTAAGAGGAGAGATTTAAATCCAAGGGAGCGCTTGCAAAAGCATCTGACACGTGTGGAGAAAACCAAGCCAACCAGGAAAATAAAAAGATTATTTCTGCCTCCAGAGTGAGCCGTTTGGGATGGGGCGGCATTACCTCGTCACAGTCATGCCAACTCTGAATCCTGGTCTGACCCAAGTTCAGCAGGACCGGATTCCAGGATCAGAGGCGGGAGGCGGCGTGTGGGCGGCAGAGGGAAGCAAGGAGGTCGGCACGGAGGTGGTCGCGCGGAGAGCTCAGTCCTCGCCCTCCAAAATGGAAGCCAATGGGTAATGCAGAAATCAAAAAATGAAGAAGTAGCAATATAAACACGCAGCCTAGAGGCGTGAGGAGTGATTTCCAAGCAGTTAAGGTCATTGCCTTGGGAGCAGGAAATAAGGGGGGACGGGGGGTCACGGAGTGCTGCTTTTCTGATCAAGCCCTTGGAACTGTGTAACTTCTTAAACTGTGTGTACGCATAACTCGCAGAAAAATCATAGCTAGATCTTAAGGGAAAGGCATTTGCTGTGCATTTGGTGCCCGAGCCTGTGCTGAACTATTTGAGGACCCCAGTGGTGAATAACGAGTAGTCCCAAAACGTCCCGGGGGAGGTAAGGCACGCAAATAAATAGCCACAAGTGTGATGAACCATACAGAGGAGAAGAATTACTTCCTCCTTGGGATCAGAGCTTGGTAGTAGGGGTACCTGGGTCAGTTTTGTGGAGGAGCTGGGAGGGGGCGGTTGGACCTTCTCCAGCTGGGGTGAAGATAAAGGGAAGGCATGCGGGGAGGGACAAAGACGGCTGCCGGAGGGCACTCACACTTGGTAATGAGATAGCGGTCCTTGCCCCTCAATATTACGAGGCCGCACCCATCTCAAGTTTCCCACCAGCGGGTTGGACTGTCATCTAAATGCTTTCAATACGGCGATCTGAACCGAGTTTGTGGGTTTGGGACTGAGTTTGTGATTTTCAAACAGGCCATCCGGAGACCAAGAAATGAATGCTGCAGGGGAATCAGCAAACATCCCAGTTGAAACCTTGACCTCTGCAGATCAAAGGTGAAGGCAGGTCAGGCTCCTGGTGACTTCATTACATACACAGAAGATTCCAGTCCTAAGACCCTGCAAACGCAGAACCGATACAAACACTAAATTCATCTTAACCTTCTCGAGACCTTTTCTCAGTGAGGTAATTTCCCTTTTCCTTTCTTTCTTCTTTCTTTCTTACTTTCTTTTCTTTTTTTTTTTTTTTTGGTAAATCCTTTTTCCTGAAATCATACGTTTCCCTGGAAATCTCATTTCATCAAATTCATGGTCGTCTTTTTCACATGACACAGATTACGGATTCCCAGGTAAGAGAACTTGCCAGAATTCTAAAGGTTGTTATCGCTGTCCTGTGTCTTGAAGCTGAAATTACAGGGAATGGAAAACTGATAGTAACAAAAGCTAGAAACAAACAAACAGCCCTCCTTTCTATATTTTGTCAAGATTATTGTGCACCTGTTCCTTATAATAAAAGTAACATGAGCGTTGGAACAAACACTATGCACTAGGAGAGCATAGAAAGGGTAGACAGAGAAGGCTCATGACCAACGTTCCAGAGCCCAGCGAGAATGACAGCACGTGACGTATTGTCCCAGGCACTTCTGTATGCATGTGCCTATATTTTTACAACAAAATTGGAATCATTTAATATATTCTGTTTGGCGAGCCACTTTTTCCCCAGACCAAACATTTTCCCTGTCAGTCCACTCCTGGTTTATCGACAAAGAAAATATGCAACAGGGCAACTTCTCTTCAGTGAGCGAATCTTTAAAATTTCCCCGTATTTATCTGATTGCTGAATCTTTCACTCCACAGAAAAGGGCAAGATGTTGCAATGGCAACGTTTCTCAGCTGGAAATCAGAAGAGTTCACTTTTACCTCCGGGTCCACCTGCTTGGGCGCTAAGTGAAGGCTTGGAAGGGCATCTCAGCAGCTTTGGGAAGGGGGAGAAGGTCAGCCCTGGAGTCAGGGGTGTAGACCTTTAAGCTCGCTCTTTACTAGCCAGGAACCCCCGTGCCAGGCACTTAACTTCGCTAAGTGTCACTGTCCTCCTCGGGGTAAAGGGACGGGAATGAATTCCCTTGAACAGGCTGTTCTGGGAGAGTTTGTGGCCCGGTCCCGAAGCTGAAGACGGCAGATGAGCTAGACCATCGGGGAAGGATTTGCTAGGTGGTTCTGTGCAGACTCTGGGACCCTGGCTCATTGCCGGCCACCTGCCTGCATGCGGGAGTGGGGGCGGGCACTGAGAGAAGGGAGCAGCCCAGAGAGAGAGGGTCATGAGGCTGCTCTGGTCCCCTTTGGGAGAGCAGCAAGCATGCTTCCTCTGCCTGCTGCAGGGGTAGAAGCCAGCCTCAGGGACCCTGATCCTGCCCCTATCCCAGCATCTGGGCCACAGAGACTGGTGCGTGACACTTGCCTGGGCAAGTTCAAAGGTGAGCAGTCAGAGGCTGCGGTGGTTGGCACATACTACACCTCCCGCACCTGGCGGGGAGAGGGGCTAAGTTTTCCCCGGGGCTGAGCGGGTGATGCTGAAGGTGACCCCCCAAGCCGACCGCCCAAGGACCCGCCTGCCAGGATGACAGGTCCCCACTGCAGGGCGGCTGTGAGGGAAGGAAAGAGAGGATGGCTGGAGTGGGGAAGCCGGGGGGAGCCTGAGGTCCCGGGGGCGGGGCAGGGCGGGGTGGCCCACATCCCACAAAAGCACCGCAGCACACGGGAGAAAGAGCCAGCTTTGGCAAGGCTGCCTGGTGAGGGTCCCACACCAGACCATGAGGGCACGGGGCCAGGAGAAGGCTCTGCTCTCTGATCTCCCTCCCTCGTCCAGCCCGACCCTGGAGGAGGCAGAAGCTGCAGGCAGCAGAGGAGGGAAAGGCTAAAAATGGGTTTCGCTAAGGTTTCCAAGCTGGACATGCGGAGCAATGGGAAAGCTGAGAGCCTTTGAAATGCTTTTGTTATTGAAATCTCAGTTTCGGGGCGCCTGGGTGGCTCAGTGGGCTAAGGGTCTGCCCTCGGCTCAGGTCATGATCCCAGGGTGCTGGGATTGGGTTCCCTGCTCAGCTGGGAGCCTGCTTCTCCCTCTGCCTCCTGCTCCCCCTGCTTGTGCTCTCTCTCTCTCTCTCTCTCTCTCTGTCAAATAAATAAATAAAAGTGTTTTTTAAAAAACTTAAAAAAAAAGAAATATCAGTTTCGATTGGACCAGACTTCCTTTCTTTAAAAAAAGATTTATTTATTTATTTATTTATTTATTTATTTATTTGAAAGAGAGAGAGAGAGTGAGAAAGGGAACACAAGCAGGGGGGAGTGGGAGAGGGAGAAGGAGACTTCCTGTTGACCAGGAAACCCGACGTGGGGCTTGATCCCAGGACCTGAGCTGAAGGCAGATGCTTAATGACTGAGCCACCCAAGCGCCCCGGACCAGACTTCTTAATAGTTACAAATGAGACTGTCCTGCTGCCCGGAAGAGACAAACAGACAAACAAATAAAACGTAGGGGTTCTGCCTCAGAGATGATCTGGTGGGACAGGGAGGAGAAGATATTAGGGGCAGTGAGAGGAGGACATAGAATTGTTCCCTGAGGAAACCCTATGCCATTCGGCTCAGGGCTGCCCCTTAATATGCCCGGGCATCCCCTGGGCCTTGTGAAAATGCAGATTCTGACCCAGGAGGTCTAGGACCAGAATTCTGCATTGCAAAGAAGCTCCCGCATGATGCCAGGATTGCTGGTGGACGGAGAACCTTTTGGATAGCAAGAGTCTGGAGCAAAGATCTACAAATGCCCGCCGATGGGCCAAAGACCCAGCCCGTGGGCTATTTTTGTGAGTAAAGTTTTATTGGCACCTAACCTCGCTCTTTTTTTATGTATTGTCAATGGCTGGTTTTGTGCTACAATGCAGAGCTGAGAGAGACTGTACATACAGCCCACAGAGCCGGGAATATTTATAACCCGGCCCTTTGTGGAAACGATTTACAGACTCAGTTATGTGACCCTACAAGTGTGTCGAACATTGGAGGTAGTGATGTCACGAAATCCATAAAGAGCCTCACACATACTGCGCGGTGAGGTTCTGCAACCCCAGACAGGTTTTTAAAAGGAGCTGACAGGAGAGACGGTAATAAACCCAGAGGATAAGAAAAGAAAAAGGTGGTCAAATATGGGGTCGGTCATCTGCTAAAACAGCCCCCTTACCTCTACCAGGGGATTTTTTGTCATACTTCATCACGTAGTTCTTTTTTTTTTTTTAAGATTTTATTTATTTATCCGACAGACAGAGATCACAAGTAGGCAGAGAGGCAGGCAAAGAGAGAGAGGAGGAAGCAGGCTCCCTGCTGAGCAGAGAGCCCGATGCGGGGCTTGATCCCAGGACCCCGAGACCACGACCTGAGCCGAAGGCAGAGGCTTCAACCACTGAGCCACCCAGGCACCCCCATCACGTAGTTCTTTTACAAAAACTTGGCCAAGATGGTGGCCAAGGTTGGAGTCCTCTGGAGTCCTCTGCCTGTCTCCTCTTATGTACACCCTCTCCCTAGTTTCCACTCCAAGTTGGCCATTTGGGAAACAAAAGCTCCTTGAATGTTGTGTGGAGATTTCAATGGGTCTTGTTTGTTTGTTTGTTTTCCCCACTGAGCTCACTGTAACATACAACAGGAATCTGTCTCCGTAAAATCTTTAAATGGAAGTGCCTTTTATTTTATCCAGCTCTGCACATGTGATTTGGGGAGACACGGGACTTTGAGAACCTACAAAAGAATGTGCCCAATTTGGAATGAATTATGCTGCCAATGAAGGGGATTTAGACCTAACCGAGCCTTAAGAGATAGACATTCCAATACAAATACTAGAGAAAAGCCCGTGTATTTGTCAACAATTGCTTCGGAGTGACACTTCTCCCGAAATGAAAGGGGTTCTTCCCAGTGAGATGTGCCTAGTGATCTCTGCAGTTAACACCCTGTTGTCATTCTATCCAACCGACATGCCCTTCCTGTCCATTGGAAAATCCTCCAGTCACTTCACATTCTGTAGGATGAATTTTGTCGACCATGGGCTCTCCCGATTTTAAAGGCTTGTGTTTGATCAGAACCAGGTGGGCACGATTTCAAGTGGAGTTTTCTGAATGATACCCCCAGTGTCCGCATACTTGAATATGCTAAATGGGCAGTATGGGTTATACTGTATAGGCTGTATATGGGTCATATGCTATATACCATACATGCCAGAGAGAGAGAGAGATAGATAGATAGAGATAGGTATATAGAAGGTAGTCCTTTCTAGTCTCGTTCTGGCATCACTAAGTAGCAGGCTGGAAGGTGTCTATGCCTTTAGGACATTATCATCCTCCTTGCCCCAGTATGGCCCCTCCTGAAACCCACAGAGGCTCCTCCTTGTCCTGATGCATACCTACATTCTCTTTGAAGTACCGGCATTTTCAGGTCCTCTGCCTCCCCTTTGTTTTTCAAGGTCTGAGGGCACTCTGAATGCTCCTAATCCCATTTTATAGTAGTTGGAAAGAAGAGACAGAGCTCCAGTGACTTGGTCTAAGTCACACATCAAAGCAGATACTCAATTAGAACCCAGATCTCCGGGGTGTTTTGTTAAACTCTTCCCTTTATTAAATGTTACACATAATAAATTTCCAAGGCAGCCCCATTCCTGGAATGTACAGTGTACATTACCCAGGGCCCAGTGGAGTTAACTTTGCCACAGACACCTTTAGACTCGTTTCTGTGTTTGCTTCTCTGTCGGTGGGTTTTTAGAAGAAACATGAAATTCTTCACCGCCATAAGGGAGAACATCATTTCCTGCAAAATGATCTAGGAATGTGCCAGCTCCTTTTCCAAGCTTACCATCTTAGAGATGACTCTTTTCCAAGGAGCGGGTGAGCCCACTGGAAAGAGTAGAACGAATTATCCAAGTACAGAGATTATTTATTTCAATAAGCAAATGAATTTTTTCTCCCGCAAAGCCTTTTGGTTTCTATGGGCCATTTTCATTATTAATAAAAACAGCTGAAATTTGCTCAGTGCACACCCTTTGATAAGCAATGGGCTATGTACATCATAGGAATTTATTTGTGTCTCACAAGCACCATTCAAACAGACTATTATCATCATCCACATTTCATAGGTAAGAAGCTGAGGTTTTGAGAGGGCACATAAGTATCCGAAGTGGTGAGGCTGGGATTTGCACCCATGGAACCGATCCCATGCTGTCTGGCAGCAAAGCCTGTGGCTCTCAGCAGCCCCGTGTCTTTTTTCCTCTGGGCATCACCAAGTTTGCAAGTTGACTTTACTTTCAGGGACTGCCGTGATGATCTGTTACCCCACAACAAACCACCCAACACTTAGTGGCCTTAAAAAACGTGTTACTGACTCTGTGGTCCTATGGGTAGACTGGCCTCAGCTGACGGCTCTTGCTCGGAGTCTCGTGTCAGTGATGGCTACCAGATGGAGGCTGGGCCTGGAGTCACCGAAGGCTTGGTGCTCACACGCGTGGTGCCTGGGTTGGCCAGGATTATGGGAGCTGGCTGGTCATCCCTCTCTCTCCGTGCGGCTTCTCCACATGCTAGCTTGGGCTTTCTCACAGCATGGTGGCAGTCTTCCCTGCTAGCAGCATTCCGAAAGAACCTGGCAAGGCTCCTTGGAAATTCCAGGATGTCAATTCCACCATATTAAGTAGGAATGCTCTCTTTGGACTATTGCTTTATTTTGAGGGAAACTACTAGTTATTCTCCAATAACTTGGGGTTTTTTTTCTTTTTAATGGAAATAAAATAGAAACCAACCCTAAAAAGAGATGAGTTAACTTCTTACAGGTGATTCGTTCCATTTTCATTTCTGTTTATATGTGTAGATTTTCATTCCACCTCTCTTTTTAATCTTCCTAGTCTATCGGTGAGCAAGTTGAAGACGTCTATCCAGAAAGAACTCTAAATTTCATCCCATCTCCCAAAACACCACCATTATCCCCATCACCAACAGTGAAACAACAGAGAGTTCTACATCAAATCCGCTGCAAAAACCACGGCACACTGTCTTTGATTGTATTCCTCAGTTCCCCCTTGGCCATTAGCTCAGTGCATGGGGCTTGGCCATCTAAAGGCCACTCTACCATTTATCAGACAGAATGATTTTTTTGGCAATGCAACATTCCAAACAGCAATGGACATGCAAGAACCAGAAGACTTTGGCTTCCCCAACTTTTCTTGAAAAAGTAGACAAAGGACTCTTAGCCAAAGTTCAAAGTTCTGGTGACAATTAGGTTAACTTCTCCCACTCCTTGTACTCTAGCCTCTTTGCTGTGGTAGAGATGGTATCAGGCCTTTATGTGACTCTACCTTTGTTTTTTCTCCTTTTCATAAAGCAGGTTTTCTCTAAAGGAACCCAGAGTGTTAATCTGAGAACAAAGATGCTTTTAAACTCAAAACCGTGTCTCCATAAAAACACCTGTGACTAGAAACTCTGGGCCACAGTCCGTGGCTGTGCCAGCTCATTGCGTTAGCCATGTTCTTTCATGTCTGGCCAACAAAGAGGGGAGCCATCCATCTGCTCTAGAAAAAGTATCCATGGAATAAAATGCATCCGAATAATAAAATATCCTTTTTTATAGAAGCAAAGCTTCTAGAGAGGCGAAGTTGACCGAAAGAGGGAGTTCACTCGTTTGTTTGCTTTAATGAGACTTCAAAAGGTTCTTGACCGGGGCGCCTGGGTGGCTCAGTGGGTTAAAGCCTCTGCCTTCGGCTCGGGTCATGATCCCGGGGTCCTGGGATCGAGCCCCACATCGGGCTCTCTGCTCAGCGGGGAGCCTGCTTCTTCCTCTCTATCTGCCTGCCTCTCTGCCTACTTGTGATCTCTGTCTGTCAAATAAATAAATAAAATCTTAAAAAAAAAAAAAAAAAAGGTTCTTGACCTATTTTGGAACTAAGACTTGGCCGAACAATAAAAATTCCTCACTTCAGTGGGTGAGTCAGCCATGCCCACCCTCCTCCAGTGGTTGGAGATTAAGTCCTCCGTGACTTGATTATTTTCTCAAGAGCACGAGAAGGGACATTCTTCTTCTGGTTTGTTGTTTTAATGTTGCCTAAACAAGAGTGGCAGTGACTTATCCCCAAACCAAGCTCTTCTGGCTTGCTGGAGGAGTGGAAGCTATTAAGAAGGTGAAATGCAAGACCTGATTTTGTTAACCTAAATTGAATCATTGTGCTGAATTTAGTTCTAATTATTGAAACAGCTGCCGTTAACGAGCCAACTCTGCCTCCTCTAGGCTTCCCTGAAGCCCATATCATCTTCTCTCCCGTCTTATCTGGGGCTGATTTGAGAGAGTAATTTGTGTTTAAGAAATGGTTTTTTCAGTGAGTGTCAAACATTCCAACCTGGCCACGTAAATCTGTGTTTCAGTGATAGGAGCATGCTAGTGCCCTTCAACACACAGTTATGCCTACAGGATGCTGTCCTAAGTCTGAGCCTTGCAATCTAGGCCATTCCCTTCTGCCCCTTATTCGCCTTCGAATTTTATCCCTGATCGTCCTCTTGTCTAAACCTTCCATCACAATTTCCTGGGTCCTACCACTATAGCGGTCTCATCTTTGTCCTTCTGCACATACGACTTTCTCCATCCAAAAAAGCCCTTTCTTCTTCCTAGCTATCCATCCAGGCTCCATTCTAGTTCCAAATCTTCCATGAGGTCATGCCTGAAAGTCCCAGCCTCCCTTTCATCTCATTTTATCTTCAACCTCTATTCCTCACTGGCCGTACTTGTTAAAAGACACATCCATACCCTGTATGAATTCAATGTCTTGTGCAAACGAGGGTGTTCTTGGGAGTGACAGTGCTATTAATAATTCCACTGGAACAATAGGCACAAATTGGGACACTCCCAGGCATCTGGGGACATATGGTCCTTTCTCCTAAACTGTAAATGATATTGATCGGACGTTTTCCAGTGGCACTCAAAACATAAAGAGATTACAGAGGCTGTCCAAGAAATGCTAACCACACTTATGACTGCTTAGGTTAAACATACACGACTGATTACAACATTTCTGTAATTAGCTTTGCCAAGATCCAGACACTCTTTTATTCAACAAGCCCTGAAAATGCAGACAGAGGCAAGGAAACAACCCTGTAAACATATAGTCCATAACGAAACACAAAAATATGGAATAGTACAAATGAATATATAACGAATAAATAAATATAATGAATAAATGGGTAATAAAAATGAAATATAAACATTGATGAAATCTATGAAAAAAATAAGCGTGGTAAGGGGCAAAAGCAGAACTTTTGCAAGAGATTGCTAACTAGCCAGTTAAATAGGGTGGCTAGGGAGGTCATGTTAGGGAGATAAAATTCAAGGAGCTGATATTCTAACAGGGACCTTGTGGAGAGTAAGTATCTGAGGAAGGGGGGGATGTCATGAACAAAGGCCCTGGGGTAGGACCAGCAATCAGGCCAGTGTGGTTGAGGGTCGTGATCAAGGAGCAACCTGGGCAGTGTGAAAGCAGGGAGGTGGCAGAGGCCAGGTCGCGCAGGCCCTGGCAAGTCATGAGGAAGAGCTCGGGTTCAGCCTGAGCATAGCGGAAAGCCACCGGAGAACTTACGCAGGGCGTCATTAACCTGATTTTTGCTTTTTCAAAGACTAACATGGGGACTGGAGAAGAGACTACAGCAGGAAGGTGTGGAAGCAGGAAGATCAGGTAGAAGCTGTGGTGGTCAATTTCTGAGAGTCATGACTATCTTCTCTTAAAGCTTCCTTCTGTGTCCTCAGAGATCCTGGGGGCCAGGCTGCCACTTCTCCAGGTTGTGCAAACGGTGAGGGTGGGCAGCATGTAGGGAGCGGCAGGCTTCCGGAGTAAAGAACCCAACGGTGAAAAATTTTTTTTTCAAAGATTTCATTTATTTATTTGTCAGAGAGAAAGAGAGAGAGAGAGAGAGCACAGGCAGACAGAGGCAGAGGGAGAAGCAGGCTCTCCGCCGAGCAAGGAGCCCGATGTGGGACTCAATCCCAGGACGCTGGGATCATGACCTGAGCCAAAGGCAGCTGCTTAACCAACTGAGCCACCCAGGCGTCCCCAACGGTGAAAATTTTGCTGTGGTTATGGGACTCTCCTCTCCTTGCTACAGATCCCTGCCTGCCCCATTTGCTCCTTAGGTATGCGTTCCCGTTCTGTTGTTGCCCTTGGTTCTGTGGCTTCTCTTTCTAGGGGACAGGGAGTTTTCACCCGGGGCAACGTTGCCTACCAGGGGACCTTTGGCAGTAGCTGGCGATATTTTGGGTTGTCCAAACTGGAGGGGCAGGGATGCTACTGGCGTCTAGTGGACAGGGGCCAGGGATACCGCTCAACAGGACCCCCCCCATAGTGATCTAGTCCAAATCATTAATAGAGCTTAAGTTTTCCAAATTTGCTCTAGGGTCCCCACCTGGTGCGCCATCCTCCCCCAGGCATGTCCCAAGGGCCAATTCCTGTCTCTGGGCTCAGACCCACGGGGACTCATTCTCCGTTCACTCTATACCCTCTACCTGCTCTTTAGCCTGGGCTGGGGATGGGGCACTTCACCACCACCACCACCACCACCCCGCCCCAGGAAAGTCTTCGGGTTGTGAAGAACTGGCTTCTGGGCAATGACACCGACAAGGCCAAGTTCCCTTCCAGGAAAACAATCATTTCTTTTCATGATGCTTCTTGATTCTTTATTTGACACACACCTTAGCCCAGAGCAAAGGTCAGGACCACACGTGAGTCATACATAACCGACTGTCCTAGCTCACAACATCTGGGATAATGGGCCTTTGGACGGCTATTGCTGGACTGAAAGCCAATCATGGATGCACACAAATGTTTTTAAAAACTTTTCACTTTTACACTGAGTGGCTTTCTGGTTAGTGTCACCGGATCAAACAGTCCCACTTAAATCTGAATTTCAGATAAACAACGAGCAGGTTTTTAGCAGACGTATGTCCCACGCAATTGAATTATTTGGAATTCAAATTTAACCGGGTATACTGTGTTTTGTTATTGTCATTTCTTTGGTGGCTTTTCACTGTTTCTTGGCCAAATCTGGCATGTCCATTTTCTGTGTTCTCAGGGAGTATCAGGTGTGCGTCTCTGAGTTCCTTCTTGCTCTGGTGGCTTCTTCCCATCTCTCTCTTCTCCCTCTGACTCCAGCTCCTCCTCCTTAGATGGGGGCAAAGTGTCCCTTTGCAGTGCTCCTGACCACTCTCCTGAGTTGCTCTGACACATTGTTGAATCTCCCTTTCCACCAAGTTGGGCAGCAACTGTAGGGTAAGGCTCAGAAACCTCCTTCTGAAAAGCTTTACATTAAAAAGATGAAATGAGGGGCGCCTGGGTGGCTCAGTGGGTTAAGCCTCTGCCTTCGGCTCAGGTCATGATCTCAGGGTCCTGGGATCGAGTCCCACATCGGGCTCTCTGCTCAACAGGGAGCCTGCTTCCTCCTCTCTCTCTCTCTGCCTGCGTCTCTGCCTACTTGTGATGTCTCTCTGTCAAATAAATAAAATCTTTAAAAAAAGATTGAATTCTCTGTATAATTCCTTTATAGAGGGAATTTCCCTTGGACATCCAACATTTGATTTAATTTACTAAGTGATAAAATTTTTCAAAAATTGGGACTCAAATGTTGGGGAAGGAAGTATGGAAGAAAAGGTGGGAAAAAGAAATCTGAGACAAGCAGAATCTTCTGTGGCAAAAAAGACTTGAGCAGTAAATGGCTCAAAGAAAGCCCAGTTCTCCACAGGGATTTTTCATAAAGAGTATGGAATGAACGTAGAGGAGTCTGCGATCTTCCCTCCACCCCCCCAAAGGAATGAAATAGATCATTGTGTTCAAGAACTGTTTGTTGAACTGAATTAAAGACTTAGTCTCCATCCTCAAGGAGCTCTCGAACATTTAAAAGAAAGAAGAAACGTAAGTGGAGAAATTAAATTATAAGTCACATGTGACCTCTGTAATCAGATAATAAAATCCTTGCAAATGAACAGTGGAAGATAGGACATGAGCAATTAAATAGCTACCCTCTTTAGAGCGTCTAGAATTCCAGGGGCTCCTGATGTTTGCCTGGTCTCTGTGTTTGGCGCAAAAGCAATTCACTAGGCTTCATACACTGTTCAGCATCTCCGCGATTTATGCAAAGGAAAGGTGCTTTTCAAAAGAAATATCATAATGCTAAGGGTTCAAAAGATAGGCTCCTGAAGGCGAGGACCTGATCTGCCATATTCACCTCCTTTCCCCTGATGCCTAGGACAGTGCTCAGGCTAAGACAGATGCGTAGAGAACAGATCGTAATAAAGCCCAATCACTACATTATATAAACTTGCCTTTATTTACACTCCCTATGGAGCGAAGGATGACAAGGCTTTCTGCGTGTAATAAACAGAGCAAGTGATGGTGTTGAAGGGCACGGGGCTAATTGCCCTCACATCTTCGGTTTTCATCAAGCTCCCTCCATCCCCGTGTGCCTGAAGTCCCCGCCCCCCGCCCTTTGTGACGACTTCTCAACGAAGGGTGACATCTCCCAAGATGCACCGAGCGTCTTTCCGCTCTGTGCCAGGCACAGGATAGCACTAGGGAACACTAGGAAGCACTAGGATATGAAGTTACTGTCTTTAAGAAAGAAGGGCTAGAGGTAAAATATGCATTTCAACTCAGACACTTCAATAAGCTGTGTGCCCTTATAGCAAACCAAGGTGCTCTAGAAGCCCACAGAAGAAAGATCCCACAGAGGAGATGAGGGTCAAGCTGAATCGTGAAGGTCACATACAGCATCACTGCAATAGTCAACACAGGCAAGGTGCGGTAACAGAAATCTCCGCAGAATAACACGATCGAAGCTTCCGTATTGATACAAAGGGCAGAGCAGATGTCCCCCAACACACAGCTGTCCTGGGAAGCACTCTTTCCACCAGGCTCCTTCTCTCTGGGGGCTTCCGCTGGCACTTCAACTTCAGAGACCTCCAGAGCCAGGAACCACCCTGCCCAATTCTCTCATCCATGAAGGGAGGACTGAAGGGAGGGGAAAGATTCTGCAGGACTTTCAGGAGGCCCAGAAGAGGCAAACGTCACCACTGCCCCCAGTCCATCCCGTGTGCATCATCTCAGGACCCACCCATTGCGAGGGTCTTCCATTCCTTCCTTCCTTCCAGAAGGAAATGGAAACAATTTCATGAACCTCGTGTTGATGCCTCCTCGAGCACCAGAAAAGGAAGAGTAGACCAGCCAGAGAAAAGTAGCGAGTCCCGGTCAGGAAAATGGGACAGTGAGGGGAGGGAGGAGACTGGGGGGAACAAGAGGGAAGTTTCCAGTAGGAGAGGCTGAGGGCTCTGATGGAAGGTGCCCAGGAGTCATGTGTGATATGGTATCAGGAGGGAAAGTATCCCTAGCAATCAAGGCAGAGGGGAAGAGGTGTGTAATGACCAGAGAAAGAGAAGTGACCTAAGGCTATTTTCCAGAAAGAGGGACGGAAAAGGCTACCCTTGCCCCAACTGCCTTCTAGAGTTCAGCTATCCATTTACCTATTAAATCCTCCTAAGAGTATATGAACACAGCCCTGATTTATACAAATCTAAGACTTCTTTATATTTCCGACTTTCTCTTCTCTGCGAGTTATAACAACAAGAAGCTTTGAAAGAAGCTAATAACTATACAGGAATGCGGTCCTTCTGGAAAAGCCACAGGGAAGGGACTGAGTGCACCTAATATTTATGTAAATTTTAACCACATAATGGGCAACTCAAGAAGTCATGATCTGACTGCCGGGACCAATCTCCCGAACTGCAAAAGCATCAGATTCACGAGGAACAGTGGTGTGATTATTGCTGCTTGGCCAACAGCGGACGGTCCGCATTTAGATCGGTTTGAGTGGAAACTGAAAATTGCAGACTTAGATTTAATGGGCTTACTGATGTCTGTAAGAGATGAGCGGTTTCAAAGTGGATGTATAGCATGGAGAATTGTGAGTTGCATGGAATTAATGAGAATAGAAACATGATAATAATATTATTTTATAACGTAATAAGAATACATTATTGGAACATGATAGGAGTTGACCTTTGAGATGCCGCTTTACACGTTTCTTTTGCTCTTGCACACTTTGTGCGGCACCGAGGAGCTGGAGAAATCAATGAAAATATAAAATCCCTCTCCTCGCCGGATCGCTCTTTGGGAAATGAAAGACTTGGCAAGATCTTAAACTGGCTGCTTCAGCGTGTGATGCGGGCTGGGAGGGCAACAAGCTCAGGGTTCCCTCCCTCCTTTTTCCTCCTTGTTTACTCTTCTGCGTATACAGTGGTTTTGCATCTGTTCTAATTATGCTCCTAGATTTCAATATTTAAATAGTGCCCCTTCAGTTTCCCCCTTCTGTCTGGAACTGAGAATGTATTTGCATCGTTGTAGACGTACTCCTCAATTTATTACCCTCATCTACTCTTTGCGAATGGCTTGTAGATCTTCTCCTAGCCTGGGCTCCATTTAAAATTTAAATTCTAATGAGGATCATTTGCATATTCCAAACCGCGGCTAATTCATAATTCATAATTTGTGTTTCCTCCAAGGAGGCGCATGTATTATTTCCAGAGTAGAGACGGGTAGATATACAAGCTCTCAGGAGCCCTTGGCCCCACAGTTGGCTCGACCCCTGCGGTGGAGAACTGCACACGGTCAAGTAGGGAAGAAAGTAGTCCTCGATGTCTCACTCCAACAATTAGTCGGTCAGTCCCACTTGATTTTCAAACAGCATATTTGTTTCTGCAAATGAACATGATCTAAGAGAAAAACCTTAAAAAACCTAATGTATGTTTTGATGGCACATTTATTACCACTCTACTGCTCTCATTACCAATATAAAAGGTCATTAAAACGTAGAAGACTTTTGTCAGATTATTTAGCTCTCAGGACACAAATAAGCATCTCATAGCCGGTAGAAATTAACAACTTGATCCCTTAACCAGGAAGCACGTCAGTTCCTCTCTATAATTCCCCTCAAACATCATAACTAGTCAGAATAGATTTACGCATGAGAAGGTCACACATTCTCCCCTGGGAAACACTCCTGTTCAACTACATTTGGACACATGGCTTTACGAAGAACAGTACATTTCACAGCACATTCTGACTTCCCTTTCTTGACTTGGGAACTGAAAGGCATGAACGACAATGGGAGATGTGTTTTTCAGTCATCTAAAGCAAAGACAGTTGAGTTTGGTTTCATTTAGAGTTAATTGTACATTTTGAGTGATTCGGTTTTGGCAAAATCCAAAGCATATTTTGCAAATCGCTTTTCCCATTAAATGCTAAATCCCTTTATTTTTAAAAGGAAATGTAATCCATATGTTTGGAATTTGTTTACACTAAAAATATAAAAAAATATATATTTTATTCCTGTTCCAGAAGCTTTCTGCACTATTTTGTACCTCTTTCAAAAATCAAGAAGTCATGTATTGCCAAAAACTAATGAGAGCAAATCCATAAATGTTAGAAATATTGATTTTATGATTCCTTATGGTCTGACCTTAGAAAAACCATGTCTTTGTTTTTCAGTCATCCATTGTAGAGAAAGCGCCCTTTCTTTGGAGAAACCTGTACCAAACAGGCCTTTTAGGGCAATGTGTTCTCCTTGTCTAGGATGGTTTTATTTTGCCTACACTGATCAAGCTACCTGACCGAATTAAATTTGGAAAATGATTTAATTCAGTTCAAAAAAAGAAATTTAGAATTTATGAAATGCTGGGTTATTAAAAATCATATCCAAAATTGTCAAGTTCAAGTCTTGGGGCTCATTAAACATGAGGAGGTTTCACACAGTCAAAAACCCACCCCCAACACCTGAAAATAACATAACATATGTCAACTCTACTTCAATAATAAAAAAAAAAAAGTTTAAATCTCCCACCCAAAGAAGGCCAAGAGGAGATAAAGACCCCAGATGTTCCTTTATAATGAGGCAGAATATGAAGATGAGTTGATCTTTGCCTGGAATCATGAAGTTGTCATTGGCTTAGAGCACAGATCGGCCGACTGCTTGTGAACGGGGCCAGATAGTAAATAGTTTCGGCTTTGCAAATCATGCGGTTTCTGTCACGACTACTCAATTCTGCCGCTGTAGTGCAAAAGCAGTCATCGGTAATACATATGTGAAGGGATGTGGTTGCTACCAATAAAACTTTATTAACAGAAATGGAAGGCAGGAGGAATTTGGCCCGTGGGTCCTAGTTTCCTAAGTGCCTGGCTTAGAGAGACTTAAAAAAAGGGGGGGGGGCTCTGTTTGATATATATCTAAGATCACATTTGAAAACATTGACTTTGGATGCTGAAAGGCAACAATCAACTTTTCATCTCTCCTCCTACTACTTGTGTTCTCGGGACTCTGATTTTGAGAAGCGAAGACTGAACTCGTGAAGAGACCGACACCTTGTCCTTTGTGCTCAGAAACATTCGTCAGATGCCCACAGCTGCCGGTGCAAATCTCAGCCTCCTGAGGTTGGGATATTTGCAACCTCTTGTGCACTTTCATACCTTGTGTCACAGGCAACGTGTTCTTTCTTTTTTTTTTAAGGTTTTATTTATTTATTTGAGCAGGGAGCCCACCATGGGGCTTGATCCTAGGCCCTGGGATCAGGACCTGAGCTGAAGGTAGATGCTTAACCCACTAAGCCACCCAGGCGCCCTGGGCAGCGTATTCTTAATGAACATAAATAACACCGAAACGTTTGAGAAGTGCTCGTGTTTTACTAGGATGATCTTGGTCTGGTTATCCCGTTTCCCTCCTGTCTTTAATAGTCCTTTTGCTTAACGGACACTCTGTTGACTTGTGCTCAGTGGCTGCAGACCCAAGCGTCCGACTATAGTCTTGGGCTTATACAGCAAACAACTGAGAGCACAGGCTACAGAGCCATGCTGAAGCACGTGTCCCATCTGCCACTTATTAGCCACGTGACTCGATGGCTGAGGCCATCCTAGATCTCCTGCCCGGGTGGCCTGCGGCCGACCCTAGATGAATGAGCAGGCCCAGCCAAGACCAGCAGAACCGCCAGCCGACTCACACCCTCCAGAGCAATAGCAGACGGTGGTCGTTACAAGCCACTGAGTTTCGGAGAGGCTTTTTACACAGCGTCAAGTAAGTGCGGCAAGAGCGCTTACCTGGAGATAGTTCTGATATTTATCTCGTAGTTTTATTTTTAGACTCAAATGAGTTATTTTAAATATGTCCCTTAAAACAGTCAATGGCACGCAATAAGCGCTGAAAAGGTGTAATCTACTCATATTACAGCCATGGTCATTATTACTATAACTACGGCTGAGACCCACGATGCCTCCAAACCTGGAAATCCAGTGATTATCAGAGATGACTGACTCCACCGTCTAAAGCACCAACACTTCTTTAAGGCATTGGTGGTCTCCTTGTCCTTCTTCCCTTCTCCCTTCTTCTAAAATCTCACCACTCGTATTTAGCCCCTCACTTTGCTGGTTTCTTTGAGCATTGCATAGATGAAGCATACGACTAGTTGATGGGTTCTCTGGTGTTGCCTCTGATTTGGCGTCAGGAAGCCATAGCCTGTGTGGCCCATTGCCGAATCAGGAGGCATGAGGCAGGCTGGTCAGTCTGCTTTCCCCACCGACTAGCTGTAGGACTTACATAAGTCACTTCGGATCTCCAGGTTATATCTCTTCATACAAGGACTGGAACACTCGCTGGCAGACTGGATCTCACTTGTCATTGCATCCCCAAGGCTGATACACTATAGATTCTGGGGGAATGTTTGTTGATTTTTATTGAATGGAATTGAGCCAATTCCATTGAGTGAATTCAATTGAGGAAATTGGTTAAACCTCAGAAAATTCCTTTTCAGCTTAGTCTTTCTGTAGTTTTACTACATTTTTCCTTTTACAGCTCCTCTTTGAAACAACACCTCTCTGTTATAAACAAACAAAATAAAATTGGCTTCTAGTAGAAATCACTTTCATCCTTCCTTTTCAATGGATGTTGTTCTTTGAAGGAAACCATGTGGGAAAGATGCTAAAATTAGCCATTTTCTGTGTATCTGTAGACTTTGTGTTCCTCCCCCTCTCTTCTCAACCTTACACCAGTGACTGTGCCGTGGGAACAAGATGGTCAGGGATCCTATATCAGAAGACAGATTTACTTTTTCTGTTATTATTTCAATGCAAAAATAAATTGTAATAATCAGAGAGAAATTGTGACATGTGAAAGCAGAAGAGCCCTCAGTTTCCCACCTTGGAACTTCAAACCACAACAAGCCAGCCTGAAATTTGAATCTTAAACTGGCCTCCTTTAAACTATTTCTCTTCTGTATGTTGACTTGGGCTTTTTAGTAGTATTTCTTATTCATTGCCTTGTCTGGATCTAAAAATTTTTAAAAATAGTTACTGTAAATATATCTGTATTTATGTTATTTTTGCAGTCAAATGCTCTACCCCTGAGCTATACCCCCTATTTTTGCAAATAAAATAAAATTTCCTCTCATCACAAGAACTAAGATACACTATCTTAAGGTTGTCAGGAAGGTGGGCACAAAGTTATGGGGAAACTTAATAGTATAATACTTATTAAGACAGCAGCTTCGGTTTTGAGTGGAGAGGAATTCTATACAACTCTGTTTCTTTGTATTTCCTGATACCAACATTGAGAAATGCCGGGTCTGAATTGCCAGAATTGTCAAAATGTCAGGTCTAATTTTTTTTTTTAGGGTGAGGAAAGTCTTTGATACTAACCTGATGACATTTTGAAACTAAAATAACAAGATGCATCAGTCAAGAAATGAGATTGTGATTCCTCAGAGCTACAGCACGGTGTCACTTACAGGAAGAGAACGAAGATCCTGTTCCATCCACCAGAAGGAAAATGAGAGAAAAAGCTATAAATAGCTATGGCAGATAATGTGCTGTATCCTCTTCCTGAGAATACAGGACTACTACATTTCCCAGCCTCCCTTGCAGTTAGGTGTGGCCATAGGATGAAGTTCTGGCCAATAGAATGTGATAGAAAGTGATGTCAGCCATTTTCTTCCCTAGTCCTTGGAAATATCTCATGAAACCCTTGAGTCTTCTATTCCTTGCTAGGAATACAGAATTTCTTGGAAGCTCTATCAGTCCATCTATGTTATGCAACAAGCTACCCCTAAACTTAGTGTCTTAAAGCAAAAGCAAGTATTTTACTTGTGTGTGATTCTATAGTTTGGCACTTTGAGAAGGGCTCAGCTGAGCCATTCTTTTGTAGACCTTGTTTAGGATCACTCATGTGACTGGTGGGTTGGCCAAGGGGCCCTCAGCTGGAGTAAGTAGTTCATCTATGTTCCGTGCGGTCTCTATCTAATATAAAGAGAATAACACTTCTCTCAAGTACGAGAAATATTTCTACTACCACTACATTCAGAACATAATTATAATATGAAGCCATAAATTGCTCTTCTGCAAGCCCCCCTTAGTTGATAATTAACATAGAGTTTTACTATTTAGATCATTGTTACACATATATTAACTCATTTCACTCAGGTACAAACCAAAGAAATAGATAAGAGGATCAGATGTTCTTTGGACACCAAAACCATCAGGCTCAGTGTTACATGATGCACAAAGACCACAAGAGTAGAATGAACAGGGATGACACTGAAGTCTGGATCTACTACCCTTTAGTTCAGCAGATTTGCCACTATTCCGTGGCAAAGTCTTGGATCAGTCAGTGTGCTTAGGGCAACTCAAGCATCAACAGTCTGACATTACCTGGCAAAGTAACATTCCTTGGAGAGAAAATAGTGGCTTAATGAGGGCTCCTTGGGCAAAATAGGAAGTCTGTCTGTGACTGCGCTGACCCCAAGAGGAGAGGGATGTATTGAGTGTCCATCTGTCTGTCTGTCTGCTATCAAGACTGGTAGATTCAAAACCTAAAAGCTGACTAGGGTATCACCAAAGAGAGGAACTAAGTCTAACGTCAGCTGAACGAGGTGCTGCAGGCCCAAAGAGCCCATGGGGAGAAAGGAGGCTTTGTGAGGTCAGCTCCAAAGCCCACAAAGCACAATGGGAGAAAGTTAGTGTAGACAAAGCCTCTTTCCCAGCTTGGAGAACCAGAACCAGGCTTGGACCTAAGGGAGTCCATGCAGCTGTAGAGATAAAATGAGGGGGATTGGCCGGAGTTAGACCAGTTGGCTATGATGTCTGCTCACACAGAAGTCTTGGAAATGGAGGTGCCTGGGTGGCTCAGTGGGTTAAAGCTTCTGCCTTCGGCTCAGGTCAAGATCTCAGGGTCCTGGGATCGAGCCCCACATTGGGCTCTCTGCTTTGCAGAGAGCCTTCTTCCCCCCGCCCCACCGACTTACTCTCTGCCTATTTGTGATCTCTGTCTGTCAAATAAACAAATAAATACATCTTTAAAAAAAGAAGAAGAAGAAGAAGAAGAAGTCTGGGAAATGGGTTCCGAGCAGAGTTGGAGAGTTCGTCAATCATCAAAGTGGGGTCCGAGTTGTGGAGAGCAGGCCCTAGAACATCATGACTCTTGGGCCACATCCAACAACTGTCTGGTTTTCTTGGGTTTGTTTTTAACTTTTTTTAAATTGAGATATAATTCAAAATTCACATAATGTAAAATGAACCATTTTAAATTAACAATTCAATGGCACTTAGTACATTCACGCTGTTGTACAACCACCACTTCGACTGAGTTCTAAAACATTTTCGTCACTTCAAAATACAATTCTTTATCCATTAAGCTGTTAGTCCCCATTCTTCCTTCACCCCCAGCCGCTGGCAACCACCAATCTACTTCCTGTTTCCATGGATTTACCCTTTCTGGTTATTTTATGTAAACAGAATCATACAGTACATGACTTTCTGTGTCTGGCTCCTTTCACTTAGCGCCATGATTTTGAGGTCCATCCACAGTGTTGACCGTATCAGTACTTCATTCATTTTTATGGCTGAATAATATTTCATCCTATGGATAGACCACAAGTTGTTTATTCATTTATCCATTGATGGGCATTTGGGTTGTTTCCAACATGTGTGCCACCCTGAGCATTGGCTGAGTACCTGTTTCCAATTCTTTTTGCTTTATACCTTTAATTGGAAGAGCTGCCTGTTTTTGAGAATAAATTTTACTGGAATACAGTCGTGTCCATTCACTTACATATTGCCTATGGCTTATTTCACACTATAGTGGCAGAATTGAATAGTTGCGACAGAGACATAGCCCTAAAGCCGAAAGTATTGACTACCTGGCTTTTCATAGAAAAATCTTCCTGATCCCTGGGATAAAGGAAACGCAACTTCCACCCTTCAGATCTTGGTGCAGTGCATACCCTAAGCCACTTTTCTCCTGGTCATTGATGGAAAGAACTGGAGTTTTCCTCTCATTTGAGACATCCAAGACTTGATGTGGGAGGTTTCCAGTTAAAATAAGAGATACGTGTTGGTGATCACGCCTCTCGTTCTCTTTGCTTCTCCTCCTTCCTTCCCTCTTCCTTTCCCCTTCTTTTGAAAAGTGCCGATCTTTGCTCAGTAACAAAGGGACAGAAAGAGTCTGCACCTGTCAAGACAGGTGAGGGGATCAGTGCTCTTCTTGTTGCCAGGTTAGGAGGTAGCAGCCAGATCTGCTCTCCTTGGAAGTCAGGAAAGTCTGCCCAGCTGGGGCCAGCCGTGGATGGAAGCCCGCTGCTGGCCTGTGTGACTTTTACCCACACTTCACTGTGCAAGCAACTCATCTAGGTGGGCGCGTGGGGTCTTGCCAAAAAGTAGATTCTGATTCAGTATGTCTGGGACAGAGCCTGAGACTCTGGGTGTCTAATGAACTCCCAGGAGCTGGCAATAATGTTCGGTCAAGCACCACATTGAAGAGCAAGGTGAGCGCGGGTCCCCAAGGAAAGCTGTGCTTTGCAGTCCCCTGGGGAATTACAAAGAATGCTAATGCCTGAGTTCTGTCCCCAGAGTCTGAGGAACTTGGTCTGGGATATGGCCTGGACTTCCGGATGTACAAAATTCCCCAGTTGGATTCTGACACGCGGCAAAATTTGAAAGGCAGTGTACTAGAGTTTGGGGGGTGAGGATTGGCATTGGGTCAGCAATGTCTGTCTTCAAAAAAGATTATTGGTAAATATGAATAAAGATAATATTAATTCAGAATCAAATTGACTGTCTTCCCATCTCCCATCAAGGGACTTCTATAAAGTGTCCGCCATTATATAACTAATTTGGGCTCTCAGGGGAAATCCATGTAATTCAAAGCTGGATGCATTTTACAAATAAGTGATCTGATTTCATTACTCTTTTTCCTGGGAACTGTGCCTGGCCGAGCTGTGATCAGCTTCCTGCCTCTCATTGTAACAATAAATACGTCAGCATCGGGCCACTGGGACCTCATCTACACTGAGAGCAGAACGTGCAAGATGATCCAACACTTAATGTTTTAGACTTGTCTCTTCCCATTTCCAAATTACACACTTATTGTATTCAGGCAAAATCAACATAAGGCCAAGTCTGCAGATGTTTGAAAACTTCCAGATGATTCCTTTAGTTGTTTGTTTTTCATCCTGATGTAAAGATGTCTACATTCATGGTCTTTACTGTACATTTTTCAAGTGTTCCAGTAAACCCAAGTGTTCCAATCCTATCTTCCATGTCTCCAGACCAAGACAGAAGACACATAAATGTTTATTAACAAGACTAAAATGCTAGCTGGTGAAACAATCCCCCCAATCTGGCCTCTTAGGGCCTCAGTCTATCCAGGCTACTCTTCACAGATTATTATCTTCAGAGCCTTGTTTTCCATTCTTTCAGGGACCAAAATCCACTATTAAAACCCCACCCCACTACCAAGACTACCTGTGTTCTCTTCCCTGCGGTCTATTCTCAGGGTAAGGGATCCTGTTCCCAGGGCGCATCATTAAACAGCTCCCTCTGAAGAACTCACAACTCTTCTATCTGTGCGGCACAACCTGCCGAACACAGTTCATCCTATTAGTAATCATTGGCTCACATCAGTGGTTCCCAAAGTGGGTCCTTGGACAGGCAGCAGCAGCACCAAGAAGCTTGATCCAAATGCAGACCCTTGGAGTCTAACCCAGACTGACCACTCGGGCGCTTGGGGAGGATGGACCTGGGAAGCTGATCTACAAGGCCCAAGGAGTGGCAGCTACCTGGGCTTATCATTCCCACGGCAGAAATCAGAAGCTCCCACAGGGCTAAGCTTCCTAAGGCCTACCGAGACCTTCTGGTAGATTCTTTTGGCCCCATTCCATTGGCCCAGGCTAGTCACCTAGCCAAGCTCCCATGCAGGTGATGGGGGGTGGAGAGGGGGTTGCAGGTTGGCAAGAGGAGTGAATATTTGCTGAACAAAAAATCTAGGAGACCACATTGGGACAGTGAGGAAATAAGCCCAGTGCGGACCTTGCCAGCTGTTAAAGGCTCCTGCATACTACTGGGCGGACAATGGTAGGCAGATGAGAACAGCAGATATTTTAAGAAGCGTAGCAGGCAGCCCATAGACAGTTTTTGTCACTCTTTCATATTCCTGGGAGAAACCCTAGACAAAGAATTTCCATCCATGTTTCCTTTTGCTTCTACTTCTAAAGAACATATGTAGCATGAACTTGAAAAAAAAATCAAGGGAAATACCTGCTACAGCATTTTCCCCCATGGTTATTTCCACTTTGAAAAGCTGACCAAATATTTTTCTCTCTTATTGTGTTTTTTTAAAAAGAAAACTCTATTAAATTCCTATCATTGACTCTCTAACCACATTCAACTGGCAAAAGCCAAAAAGAAAATATCTTCCCTGAAGATACGGTGAAGTCTGCCACTACAAACAGAATCGATCATTACAGGACCGGGGACAATGCTGTTGTGACCAGGTGGTTGAGAACGCAACTCAATCCCGCCGATGACAGGACTGAGAGAGCCTTCATTTCTTCAGTGCAGTGGCTGGGACACTGGGCCCAATGAATATTTGTTGGACTGAAAATGTATGGATTCTGCTCAAGATGCCAAACAACTGGCAAATTCTAAGCTCAACGTCCTTTTGAAAGGAGAGCAAAAGGAAGCCCGTTCCAGAAAGACCATCATCCACCTCCCTTCCACGGGCCAGACACTCAAAGGTGAACGTGTTGGCATGTAATGGACAGGTAAAATGAAGCAGAAGCACTCCATCCAAGAAGGTGGTGCAGTTTTCCAAGCACTTTTTCGTAGATTAGGGTGAGTTGAAGAATTTCTAAGAGGGCAAGAGACTCTAACAGCTATGCGGGCTGTGGGCATAACCCTAAGAGATCTGGAGAAGAGTTATGAGCATGGCAGATGAAAACAAACAAACGAGCAAACAAAAAGAGATCTATAAGGAGGAAAGTGGGACTTTTGGAGAAGGTGGGATGTTTTGTTAAAATTGTCGATCTTGAGTTCCAGCCCAGGATGCCTCTTACGCTGTTGGACACCAGGCAACTTACATAATCCCTCTCAGCTTCGGCTTCCTCGTCTGTAAAGTCAGGATAATATGCCTGAGCGGCCTTGAAGCTCAGTTGGAATTTTATGTGACATGTATGGTCCCTTGTTCTGTGGAATGTTCTTACTATGAATAATATTGACACTGGGAAGAAGTGAGTGATGGACCCCCTTCCCTCAAAGGGTCTGGTTGAAACAGACATTGTGTCCTATGTAAATGGCACCCCTGGGGTCCTACAGTGCCTAACCTCGACAACTGTATGCAGGGCTGCATCACTTCCCATGCCCTGGCCATCGTGGCATCTAAAAGCCACGGTGACAAACAGATTTTGAAACATTGCACAAACATACCAAGAGAAGACCACCCTATTCACCAAGTGACTTCTTGATTGAGATTGGTAAAAGAAAAGAAATAGTTTGTGTCACCTATAATAGTAATTTTTTAGAAACTCTTTGGACACCAATAAAATGATTCCCCAATCACTAAGACCACAGATGCAGCAAAGTTGGCATTTTTTCGTATGATTTTGAACTTTTCTTATAACTTCATAGTTATTGTCATGTATCAGGAGGATTGCTATCCCTCAGTGCATTACACACCTGCTATGAGCCAGAGCCAGGCCCTCAAAGGTAAACAAAGTCAACATGTCGAATGAAACAGAGCACTCAAACAAAAACAGTAAGGCAAGGTCCCAACTCTTGCCTCATTTCTCACTATTTGTGGTGGACACACCCTAAGGGGACCCCCCCCCAGTGACCCCTTGTATAATTCTTGAATAGTTCCTTGTGTAATTTCCTCTTTTTGAGTGTGAGTGGAAACTGGCATTTATTTCTAATATGGCAGAGGGTCAGGATGTCACTTCTATGTCGACGCTGTTATATGGCAAAGGTGATGGTTGTCACTCCAGTGGTTACATCATAGAAGACTCCATCTTCACAGACTGGAGAGGGATACTTTCCTGTTGGCACATAGACGTGTTGAACTACTTAAGGGAAGACCACATAGCAAGGAAAGGCTGGTGGCCTCTAGGACCTTAGACCAGCTTCCGGCCAACAGTCAGGAAGATTCTGGGACCTCAGTCCTATAACCATAGGTTCTTCTAACAACCTGGGGGAGCTGGGAAGCAGAATCTTGGCTAGTCCAGGCTCTGATGAGAATACAATCCAGCTGGCACCTTGACTGTGCTTCGTGAAGCCTCTAAGTTTGTTATGCATCAATAGGAAACTAACAACACATACAGTATTATATAGGTATAATACATATGATACTACACTGAATTCTAGTAGTAGTAGTAGTAGTAGTCATCAGTTTAATTCTCTAATAGATTAGATTCTGGGGTATGTCCAAAGTGGAGAGAGAAACCCACCGTGGGCTTTTTTTTTTTTTTAAGATTTTATTTATTTATTTGACAGACAGAGATCACAAGTAGGCAGAGAGGCAGGCAGAGAGAGAGGAAGGAAAGCAGGCTCCCTGCTGAGCAGAGAGCCCGATGCGGGGCTCAATCCCAGCATGACCTGAGCCGAAGGCAGAAGCTTGAACCCACTGGGCCATCCAGGCACCCCCCACCGTGGGCTTTTAATGTTGAGTGAAACATACACAGATCTTGTCATGGACACACTGCTCAGGGGCTGCCTCAGCAGAATAGGGAATCCCTCAGGGTGTCTCCCTCCCTCGAATCCCGTGGCCAGAAGCCCACCGATCCTCTGGGTAACATGAATCCACACGAATCCACATGAATCTACACAGACGCCTATAGGATCATCCAATGTGATTATTATGGCATGAAATCTACCCGAAGACACACATTCACCTCTTAGCTCTCTGAACTTTCTGGTTAAGGAGTTGATAGAAAACGCTTTCCTTCTCCCAGATAGGAGAGGGACTCTGCAGGTATGAATTTTGACAAATTGTAACCTTCAGAGTGTTTTGTGGCATTTGACTTGTTTTTCAACATAGATTCCAGGTTCCATGGTTTGGTAGTTAATAGCTCACAGAACATAGAAATGCTGCATATGGTTTTTAAAATTTGGTCCTTTAGGGGCGCCTGGGTGGCTCAGTGGGTTAAAGCCCACTGCCTTTGGCTCAGGTCATGATGCCGGGGTCCTGGGATCGAGCCCCCCCCGCGTTGGGCTCTCTGCTTAGTGGGGAGCCTGCTTCCTCCTCTCTCTCTCTCTCTCTCTCTCTCTCTGCCTACTTGTGATCTCTGTTTGTCAAATGAATAAATAAAATCTTTTTTAAAAATTTGGTCCTTTAGAATACTTTGCACATAAACACAAAAATATTTATAGTGGCTCTGGCATAAAATTGTTCTTTTATTCCTAAATTTAAATCGCATTTTGTATCATGGGTAGTAGTTTCTATTTCAGATCTCATGAGCTATTCATAGTTGAACGTTCAATCTAACTTTGAAATTCAAAAATAACAGGAAGATCAATTCTTTTGATCACATTGATAACTGATTTGACCTACAAACTTCTCCACACATACACTTTTTTTCCCTATCAACTCTACTGTCACAGGGTCTTGGAATTCCTTAAATAGTCACCAAGTATTATCAAACTGCATGAAAATCTTCTATGAAATATCAGATTGGGTCCTAATATAAAATAATACATTCCATCTCATGTTTTATCCTTAATGAGGCGTGTGACAGTGGAGGATATTTTCAATTCTGATTTTCAGCAAACGCATAAAAACTTCCAAAATCTTTCAAGTCCCATGGTCTTGAGTCTTCATAAATCTTCATTTACGTCTTCTCCAGGAACTTAGCATCTGAACTTAAATGCTCATAATCAGTCAACCAAATCTATTACTTTTTTAATAATATTTCACTCTATTCAGAGGCCATCCGTATGTGAAGAGAATTATATAAGCCCATGATGCAAATCCACGTTACAAGAAAGACAACGTCACTCTGAATCCATTTGATTCTGGTCTTGAGGTTAGCCCCATCCGCGACAAGCATGGCTCCTTTCACGCCATCTACAAAGTTGCATCCTGACCAATGAAACACAATCTTCATGGCCTTGTTACTCAAAGTGTGGTCCGTGGACAGCAGCATGAGCATCACTGGGAGCTTGTGAGAAATGTAGAATCTCCGCCCCCACCCAGCAATGCTGCTGAATCCGAATCCACATCTAAGCAAGAACCTCTGAGCACAATAGTGTTGGAGGAGCTCGGCTGTATGCTGTACTGCACGTGCCGGCAGACTGAACATCTCCCTTTTGTCACCCGTTCTCTTTTCCCCAATCTGTGTAAACTAGGTGTTGAATGCCGAGCTTACTTCCTAATGGGCTACCTCCAACAAGCTGTATCCTTGGGTTGCTCCCCAGGTTCTAGCTATGATCTTCACTCACCATTCAAGGACACTGGTGCTAACAAGAAAGAGCAAGTCCAGAATGAGGTCTACATGGAGCAAAGACCTCCGGCAGCCGAGCCTTCCACGTCAAAATACATAGCAAGACAGAGTGAGAAGAATTTATTTTTTTTAAAGATTTTATTTATTTATTTGACAGAGAGAGATCACAGTAGACAGAGAGGCAGGCAGAGAGAGAGGGAAGCAGGCTCCCTGCTGAGCAGAAAGCCCGATGCGGGACTCGATCCCAGGACCCTGAGATCATGACCTGAGCCGAAGGCAGTGGCTTAACCCACTGAGCCACCCAGGCACCCCAGAGTGAGAAGAATTTAAAAAGGCATTGTGAAAATCCAAATGCCCTCTGTTTTCTTACGAAGGGCTACTCTCAAGGTACTGATATAGTCTGTGATATTTAAGGTCCAACATTTCTTTGTGATGTAGGTGTAGTGGGAAATTAAGAGCAATGCCATGATTACATAAGAGGTTAACATTAGAGGCACCTGGGTGGCTCATTGAGTTAAGCCTCTGCCTTCGGCTCAGATCGTAGTCTCGGGGTCCTGGGATCGAGCCCCGCATCGGGCTCTCTGCTCCTCAGGGAGCCTGCTTCCCCCTCTCTCTCTGCCTGCCTCTCTGCCTACTTGTGATATCTCTCTGTGACAAATAAATAAATAAAATCTTTAAAAAAAAGAGGCTAACATTAGGGGAAGCTGGGTGAAGGGCCAGCGGAAACTCTCTCTACTATCTTTGCAACTTTGTCGTAAATAGGAAACTATTCTAAAATTAAAGCTTGTTTTTTTTTTTTTTACAAAATGCAAGATTTCGTTGGCAATTTAGGAAAATGCAGTCCCCTCCAAGAAAACTTTTTGAATGATATTGTGCAAAGAGCTGGATACATGAAAGGTAGGGAAAAAATAGAGCAAAAGTAATAAACACACTTCTCACATATTCACCACATTTTTTTCACCCTGTGTCAGAACAGCATACACATATTTGCTTGGCAAACCCACTGGAGCACACAGGTATGAAAAAGCCAAAAGGAGAACAAAAGGAGAATGAGTAATCAGTACTACAGTGCCTGAAATCTGATAAATATATATTCAGAGTAGGAAATTATAGCAGAATCTCCCTTAGGTGGTTTGTCTCGCCTCTCTCTCCAAATATCTACAAAAAAAAATCCTTTGTTGTGAACAAAGTATACACTTTAAACGGAGCAGGATCCATCATCTCACATATGAAGTACTCGAGTTTTATTTTATTGGTCAGGATTTTGTCTGGCAAACGCTGGAATCCATTATCTGGTGATTTTAAGCAGGAAAGGGTTTATTGAAAGATATTCAGTAGCTCCGGAATCATGGAAGGGCTGGAGAAACAAACCCAAGGCGTAGCTTCCGGGAAAAAATGCCCAAACCATGCTGCACGTTAGCGGGATTGTGGTGGGGGGAGAAGCCACTGCCACTGTACTGTTGCCACCCCCGGGGGCCCCCAATGCCAAGGACTTCGGATCGATCGCAAATGATAGTGCATCTAGCCTCTGGCTCTTCTGCGTCAGGAACACCAGTTTGCAGCCACTGCACCCGCCCGCCCCGAAGGGCAGCCTGTCGTCCCTGCCAGCACAATGGAAACTCACTGCAAGCCCGTTTCCTTCCTAGCTTAGCTCTGACCCTCGGGCTTGGGTGGCTTTTTAAATTCTAAGCGGCAGAGTCTTGGTTGCACGCTCCATGCTGGCCCCAGAAGAGCCTGTGGGTTTTAGCTCAGATTGTATGTCTGAGAGATAAAACCTAGGGTGACCTACTATTCCCAGCGTGGCCCGGATTTTCCTGGTTTTCCCAATTCCTGGGAAACCCCTGCATCCCAGGCAAACTGGGACAATTGGTCAGTGACCAAGAACTCGTAACCTGTGTATCTCCCCCAAGCAGAGAAAGGCTTTGCAAGCGATGCTGGATAGCCACGATGACGAAGAGCTCCTACGATCATCAATCCGCGTTGATGAAAGATCAGTTTGAGGCACTCTCATCTGTAGTCAGATCAGCCGCTAGAGCCCCTGGCCCGGATCTGATGAACGGACTCCTCTCCCTTCCCGATGTCCTCACCCTTCCCCAACTCGGATGTCATTCCTTGCCCCTGGTCACACATGGTGATTTGCATAAAATGCAGATGATTTTCCCAGCCACCTTGCATTTCTTATGTGGGCTATTTGTATCTGACAATGACTGAATTGGACTTAAATGGCTGTATTATTTTAAACACCCCACCCGGGGAGCACCGCACATACTGGGCTAGGTTTCAGGGCAGGCACTGGAAACGGTCTCTCCAACACCACTCATTTGACTTCCAGCATGGCTTCCTGTGACACAAAGGCTGCAAAGCTGAAACCCTTTCCAGATGCCTCTGCAGCTAGCGTTCTGTGTGAGCCCCAGGGTCCTTGGAATGGCTCTCAGCCCCTGCATGCCGCGGGCCCCTTCTTTCGTGGCATCATCTCGATGTGCTTGTCCTCACTTGGTATGCTCCTTGTTTTTCCTGGAACTCTACAGAGATGCTAGAGCTTCTGACCTTTGTGCTGGCTGTTCCCTCAGCCGGGAACGCTCTTCCCAAATACCCGCATGGCTTGCTTCTTCAACCCTCACGTTTTCTCCAATGCGTCTTCACACAGACACCATCTCTGGCCACTTTTCCTAAAATTACAACACACTTTCCCCATTCTGCCAACAACCCTTCCGGGCTTCAGCCGGCTCAGCACCTGTCACCGTCTAATGTTAGCATACTATCCATTTATTTTTTTTTTAAGATTTTATTTATTTATTTGACAGAGAGAGAGATCACAAAGAGGCGGTGGGGGGGGGGTGGAAGCAGGCTCCCCGCTGAGCAGAGAGCCCGATGCGGGGCTCAATCCCAGGACCCTGAGATCATGACCTGGGCCACCCAGGTGCCCCAACATACTATCCTCTTTCTCATTCTTCTTGTTTATTGCCTCTTTCCCCTCCTAAAAGGTAATGTCCCCTGGGGCACTATTATTTGCTCCGGTTCTATCTCTGCACCCAGAACATGGCAGACACCCAGTAGGTCTACGCATACTAAATGTCGAATCATCGTTGAACAAAGGATGTCAAGTCGCCCCGGACTCAGTCCGAAATATAAAACCACTTCGATAAAAGTGCCAGTATTTTCTAATAGAAGAGCGAAAGTTGAAATGCAAAATGAAATAAGAGAAAATAGCCAGAAAATGTCTTGGGTAAACAAACAGACGCATGATGAACTTGCCACACCTTCAACAGGCGTCCTAGAGATTTGCCAGTGGAAGGCGGTCACGGAGTCAGAACAGCCCTCAGGAACCGCGGGTTCGGGCCCCAGGAAGTGGGGTCACACCATGTGTGACCAGGGCCCCAGGTTCGGGCCCCTCGGAAGCTTCTGCCCAGCCCCTCCCCGCTTCCCTGGTCTTTACTCCCCTTGCTTCATTATTTCACCCTCTGCCTTTACACTTTTCCTTCCCTTTCCCGGCTCCTCAGCATTACAATAAAAAGCATGTCATAATTTCCTCCAAATCTGGATGTGTTATACCAATGGGACTTTTTCGAGTTTCTGGTACCTAAAAAGCAAACGTCCTGGGTGGAAAATGACTTTTAACGGGTGAAAAAGCAGGAAGAGAAAGGTCAACTAAATGCATTTGAAGAAGTAAGCACTCCCACACGTTGCTGGCAGGAGTGTGAGCTAGTGCCACTTTTAGGGAGAGCAATGTTGCCATTTCGGTCATAATTACGAATACATATAGGGGCGCCTGGGTGGCTCAGTGGTTAAGCGTCTGCCTCCGGCTCAGGTCATGATCCCGGGCTCCTGGGATCGAGTCCCGCATCGGGCTCCCTGCTCAGTGAGGAGCCTGCTTCTCCCTCTGCTTCTCCCCCCTGCTTTTGCACGCTCTGTGTCAGATAAATAAATAAAATCTCAACAAACAATAAAATAAAAAATGAATTATGAATACATATAAATTTTGGTCCAAGAATTCTACTTTCAGAAATTTATTCTACAACTACTAGTGTATGGGGCGCTTACTCATGGCAGTATGACTTGTAATAGCCAAATATTTTAAAGAACTTGTATGACTACTAAAAAGGAACTGTTTCAATAAATTATGGTACACCCATATGATAGAATATCATTGCGTTATTCTTACAAATGAAAGCATTTTAATATACCGGTATGATGCAATAGCCAAGCTACGTGATCCGCGGAAGGCACGAGGTGTGGAACTGTGTGCATTTGGGGTTTTTTTTTTAAAACTGTGTATTCACATATTTGTTTGGATAGCCTTAAAATATGATTGGAATGGCGCATAAAACATTCTGCCAGAGTTGGCTGCCTCCAGGCTGGGGGACGCGATGCCTGGAGAAGGTAAACCCTTTGGGACTTTCCGCATTCTGAACCGTGTGAATGTATTCTCCATCCGTAAAGGGGTTTGCCAGCTTGCGGCCGGCCTCACACGGAAGTACTGAAGAGGGAGTGCCCTACACAGACTTTGCTTTCTTCTCCCTTTTGCCTAAGGCTGTTCTCACTGCGAGCAGAGACAGAGAGTAGAGAAATCTGGAAACCAGGTTGTCCAAGAGAGACGGGGCGAGCTTGTGCTGAGTCATTGCCCTTCTGTGCCGGGTGCCTCCCGGCCTCACCAGGCGACTAATAACGAACCCATCAGCTCTTCATTTCATTGCTTTTTCACCCAGAAATTTGGAATGTCACAGATGTACATTCAGGTGTACACAAGCCCAGAATCAAAGCCTCAGTTCTCCTTCTCTCTCTCAGAGCCCGGCAAAGGGATCGGCCCTGAGATGTGGCTGGTGTTTTGTTTCGTGTCTCAGACCCACAGCTTGGACTTAGCCACACCGTACCGCACAGGACTTCCGGGCATCGCGCTGGCTCCTCCCTTTCTGGGGCCAAAACCCCGGGAAGGGAAAGGAAATAATAGATCGCTTGAGTGAGTACGATCGCACAGCTCACACGACTTTGGAACTGGGAAGTAGAACTAGAAATTTCAAAATGGAAGCTGCAAGGTGCAGCATTCAAACTGAAATTCCACTGTGCGGGGGCGGGGGGTCCCAATGCCATCACTCGAGTGCACCATCCTGTTTCCAGAAAAGGGCAAAACTACGAGTGACACCAAAAAATGTCATCTTTTGTTTTCACTTTTTTTGGTATGATAATTGTTCTTTAAAAAGCATAATTTGGAGGGTGCCTGGGGGGCTCAGTTGGTTAAGCGTCTGCCTACGGCTCAGGTCGTGATCCTGGGGTGGAGGGATCGAGCCCCGCATCGGGCTCCCTGCGCACCAGGGAGCCTGCTTCTCCCTCTCCCTCTGCCCTTCTCCTGCTTGTACTCTCTATCTCAAATAAATGAAATCGTTTTTAAAATTAAAAACTTAAAAAATAAAAAGCATAATTTGGACTGTGGTTCAAGGCTCCCGTGTCCCTCCTCTTCCTCTCACTGGCTTCCCTCCCTCCCAAGAGCTAACTGGCTTTCAGAATTTGGTGTTTATCATCCCCATGCATGCTTGACGCCTTCATAGCATGTGTGAGGATTCATCAACAATATATAATCCCATTTGTCATGTTTTAAACGTTATAGACGTGCTATTCTGGGTCCACCATTCAATAGCCTCCTTTTTGCATTCGGCTTTTTCTGTTGAAGGACATATGGGCTATTTCCATTTTCCCCCTTTATCAGAAATATCTGCAAGAGAACTTCTGTCCTTCCTCCAGGCACACACGTGAGGCACTTTCTCTAAACTAGGAGACAATTGATTAGTCCTAGGATATGCCTCTGCCCAAAGTTTCCAGAGAACAAGTTACTCTCGAGCATGAGCATACCATCTTACCACCTTTAAATAGCCCCCAAGCTTTCTGGGTGTGCTTCCTAGCTTCACAGAGCAGCAGGAAAAAATACATTTTGGACCCAAGTACTAAGCTGGCAAACGAATCTGTTGTGGGCACTGTCAGCCCCCCAGTCACATCCCCTCAGACCGCTTCAGCACATACCAGCCAGCTCCCCACTGCCACACCTGCGTTGCCTTTTGTCTGGGAACATTCTCTGGCTGCCAGAGAGAACAATACTACTGGGGCAGCAAGAGTATCTGGGAGGAGCTGGGGAATTTCCATCCCCTGGGAGCTGTTTCAACCAACAACCGATGGCAATTGTGCGTATCAGTACCTCAGCTCCCTTGTCCTTCAGGCAGGATAACTCTGATTTTTGGAGTGCCCAGCAGAATTAAACCACAGTTGCCCACAGTGACCATCTGTGTGATATCAAACCCTACATTCAGTGACCCTCTGTCTCATTTCCCCTTCTCCCCCACCAGTGTCCTGGGATCACTTCCCAAATAAATTACTTGTGCTCAAACCCTTGGCTCAGCGTTGGCTTCTGGAGGAAACCGACTGGACTCTGATAGCCCTCATGAGGATGCTTTCAGATGCTCATAATGGTCAGAGGTGGGGGGAAATTGTCACTAGTTGTGGAGTTTGCCCATAATCACACCAGCAAAAAAAGAAGAGAAAAGAGTTTGTGTATTAGTCAGAGACAGGACACAATAAGCACTTTGCTATTTGGTTCTTGGAGAAGATTAGACAACAATCACATAAATACAGTGTTCATAGCTGCAACACCAGGAGGCTTTCCTTTGGAAGCCACACCTTTGGTTTCTGTTCCAAATTTCTTCACATACACGAAAGAGAAATGCTTGTAAACCTTTTGACTTGCTTTGCATAGTTTTGAGATGACTGCGGTCATAATTCTGAGTTTTTAGAGTTGAAAATATGAATAAAAACTGGGAAAAGGAAGGAAAAAGAAAGAACTATCTTCAAGAACAAAAAGGCAGTGGTTTGCATATAGAAATCACCTTGTGGGGGTCCTGGGGTGGCTCAGTCATTGGGCATCTGCCTTCGGCTCGGGTCTTGATCCTGAGGTCCTGAGATCAAGTCCCAAGTCAGGCTCCTTGCTCAGTGGGGAGTATGCTTCTCCCTCTCCCACTCTCCCTGCTTGTGTTCCCTCTCTCACCATGTCTCTCTCTGTCAAATAAATAAATAAAATCTTTTTAAAAAAGAGATCAGCTTGTGTGTCTGAGTTTGAAGAAAAGATCTTTTTAAAGCCTATGTTTTGGTATGGCTTTCTGGGGAATTTTCTTCTTTGATGATCTATTTTAATTTTCCCCCCAAATTGCACAGACAACAGTAGCTCTATGTACGAACATTAGGCAGTAATTTTATAATGTCATTGAGTTGTTGGGGCAGTAAACAATGCTCCCAAGGAATTCTATACCTTATCCCATGGCTTGGAGAATGGGCAGGTGACTGCTCTAATTGGTGAATCTTGTAACCCAAAGTAAAGAGGCAAAGTTGAGTTTTTGAAAGAATTTTTTTCTAACAACCTAATCAACTCAGGTTATTATTTTTTTAAAAAATCCCAAAGTTGTGGGATATACAAGAGTACCAAAAATAAAAATAAAAATGAAACACTTTCCTGTCACCAAGAGGGAGGCACCAATCACCACTTTATCTATGCATATGTTGTACCCCCCAATATTTATGCAAAACTTGAAATGGATTACGTGCCCCATTTTATAAGCTACATCATCGCTAACAGAACCATGAAAAAAAGTACCCCACATCGTTACATAGTCTTGAAAAGGCGTTCGTTCATACGACTAGCTGGCATTACGCTGATGAAGGTTCATCACTTATTTAACCAACTTAACAAATTTCCTAGCCCATTTCCTTTGGATTGGTCTCTTCCCAATTTCCAGTGCTTCCATGACACTCTTTGATGAAAGACCTTTACATGCATACAACTTCGTTTCCTTTGCCTGAGTTCCTACATGAGCAATCACTTGTTCAAGTGATAAGAGCATTTTTAAAGCTTGTAACACCTGTGCCAAACTGTCCTCTTGAAAGGTTGCTCCAATTTGCACACTGACTCACGGTGTGATGGAAGACACGAAATATTTTATCACATGACAAGAGTTACCACATTTGCTATGAGAGAAGCAAAGCTTCTGGGTCTGTTCACATGCTCCAGCCTTATTTGAAGTTTGGTTTAAATTTGCACTACGGGGCGCCTGGGTGGCTCCGTTGTTAAGTGTCTGCCTTCGGCTCAGGTCATGATCCCAGGGTCCTGGGATGGAGTCCTGCATCAGGCTCCCGGCTCAGTGGGAAGCCTGCTTCTCCCTCTCCCACTCCCCCTGCTTATGTTTCCTCTCTTGCTGTCTCTCTCTCTCTGTCAAATAAATAAAATCTTTTTAAAAAATAAATTTGCACTTCAACACACATAGAAATTCCCACATGTCTTGGTTCTCTGGAGGCTAATGGACAAAATGAGAATGCTAACTCATGAATACCAAGCTTGTCTTTGCAATTATTGTTTAAAATCTGTGACAACTGCTAGGTTCTAGAGGGTGGGTGGGCACTCTGCTCTGTCTCTTCATTTTAAGGACCTCCCCCCCCCCCATCTGGTGTGTTTGATGTAGAGGATTCCTCTGTGAAACCCCTCAGTTACACTGCTCCCGTCTGGTTATGAGATATGACCGAAGGGACTGAATTAATTCCCGATAAGATGTTCACAGACAACAATGGGCTTTCTTTAGTTCCAGGCTTCATAGGCACCTATTACATGCCAAGAACTCTGCTATGAATAAAGACGCAAAGTCCAGAGGCCTTCCCAAAGAAGGTGACTTTTAAATTGCTTGGAAATGAAGACTTCCAATGTTTAACTCAAAAACTTTTATATCACACAGGAAGAAATACGAATGGTAAAACGATAACCAAAAAAGGTCCAAAAAGCTGAGTCTTTCTGAAAGTGATGTCTCACTGATCACCAGCATTGGCTCTCCTAACTGATGTCCTTCCAAGCAAGCCAAGGTGGAAGCAAGAGCTCCAATCCTGCCCCTCCAGGCTTCTCCCACACCTCCAGGCCTTCCAGAAACTCCTGAAAGCACTGCTTCCCAAGAGGGCCGGCCTGCGGTTGCCAGGGCAGCAGAAGGCCTTCCGTTTCCTGCAAGAGGCCACTATGCCCTTCTCTCCTGCAGCTGACTGCCCCCCAGGGCCTGGGCCAGGGAGACTTCTGATGACCTCACACTTCCATCGGTGGCTCAGTCCAGCTAGAACATCCCTGCTTCCTTCTTCCCATTGCTTTGTCCTTCCAGTCCACCAATCTTTCATGTTTTTTCTGCTTGCCTGTGTGAACCACATTTTTTCTTTTCTTCTGACCCATGAAAGCACCTATAGAAAAATCCAGAGACAAGCAGTGAGTCACTGAGTTTCAGGAAGACCTCAAATGGAGACTAGAGTTGTTGCATATGGAAATCTTTTTTAAACTGTTTTTTATTTTATTTTTTTTTAAGATTTTATTTATTCATTTGACAGACAGAGATCACAAGTAGGCAAAAGAGGCAGGGAGGGAGAGAGAGGAGGAAGCAGGCTCTCCGTGGAGAGCCCCATATCGGGCTCTCTGGGACCCTGGGACCATGACCTGAGCCGAAAGCAGAGGCTTTAACCCACTGAGCCACCCAGGCGCCCCTGGAAATCTTTTTTTTTTTTAGATTTTATTTATTTATTTATTTATTTGACAGAGAGAGATCACAAGTAGGCAGAGAGAGATCACAAGTAGGCAGAGAGAGAGGAGGAAGCAGGCTCCCCGCTGAGCAGAGAGCCCGATGCGGGACTCGATCCCAGGACCCTGGGATCATGACCTGAGCCGAAGGCAGAGGCTTTAACCCACGGAGCCACCCAGGTGCCCCCTACATATGGAAATCTTATATAGGTTTTAAAAAGATCACAGACACATTCTCTTACATGAGGCCCTGATTTTTGTTTATTCTCCAAGAGCTATCTGGGTACCAATGATCTTAACCATAAAATAAGACTCAGCAGGCTGAGATATCTGATGAATATAAGGCTATTTCTGACCGTATCAATCACTTGGGACTTGAAGAACTAAGTGATTGTTTGAAAATGACTGATTTCGGGACGCCTGGGTGGCTCAGTTGGTTGGACGACTGCCTTCGGCTCAGGTCATGATCCTGGAGACCCGGGATCGAGTCCCGCATCGGGCTCCCAGCTCCACGGGGAGTCTGCTTCTCCCTCTGACCTTCTCCTCGCTCATGCTCTCTCACTGCCTTTCTCTCAAATAAATAAATAAAAAATTCTTTAAAAAAAAAGAAAGAAAATGACTGACTTCACCAAAAATGGACAGACAGGGACAAAAATTAGAAATAGTACACAGAGAAGGATAACATTGCCTGGATGTCTGGGTGTTTGAACTCATGGGACCTATAACTAGTCCCAGAGGAAAAAAGAAATGTTGACTGCTGAATTGGCCAGGAGAGGCTACATAGGTTAGCCACAGTGGTTAAGATGCTGACCTCATGTAAAAACATTCAAGGGAATGTGGTTAATGCTCATGTATCAGACTCCCGCCAACTCCTGCAGGAAAATGGATTGGGGCAATACGGTAGACATAGAGAGCAGTCAGGGGGCCACTGCTGTAGTTCAGATGAGGGACGATGGGGCCCTGGGCTGGAGTGCTCTCAGTACACGGCATCCCCGAATGGGAGTAGTTAAGGAATCAATATGAGCAGAAGCTCTAGAGTTCCTTAGCTCTCTACTCCCTTGGAGGGAGAGAATTCATCTCTCCAGGCATTGGCTGGGGTGTTATTAGACTAAGGGACCAGAGTCAATATCGTCTGAGGGCCTTTCTCATCTTCTTTCCCACCCTCCTCCTCTTCGAAGAAAAGCTGTGGGTCCAAAAATAGGCTGGTGCTGGCGATTTAAGGATGAGACCTGCGAGACCTGCCCCTCACACCTCCTCAAACCTCAGCACACCCTGGCAAGTCACTCCATGAATGCACAACGAGCCAGAGAAAGCTAACAGAGCACCCTCCTGCCTGCTTTGGAACTACAAGCAGGAGGCCAGTGTTTCCGAGGCTGATGAGGTTTCGAGAGAAGGTTCTGATGGGCTCTGATAGCCACGCCCAGAGCAGGCGGGCGAACACACTCCAGACACACTGACAGCACATTGACACCAGAACTCGACACATCATCTTTCTAGATCATCACAAAATTCCAGCTTCAGTCTGATGGGGCCAATTCCAGAATCAATCTCTGTGCTCAGGAATTACCCCCATCTGATGGCCTTAGGCGCGCGTTACCTAATCTAATGGCTGAGGCCAAGGGTTTGGGATTGGTTTGGTCTAATCAGAGCCTTGTGATGGAACTTGGAGTGCAGTCCATGTTGGGAACTGCCTAGCTTCTTCCCAGTGGAGTAAGGTAGACTGGCTGCTGGGGAGCCCACCATGATGCCCTGTACAGTGTACGAAAATATCTAACATACAGAGTGAAAGAGAAGAATGCCAGAAGGGACAGCACAATCAAGTGTTGTGTGTATTTAGGAACTGAGAAAGCACATTGCTAATTTGAAGCCGGTGTTCTTTCCACGGTACTGGTGGGCTCACGTGATCACGTACTTGCAGTGAGTATCCAAATGGAATTACTCTATGTACTGTTAGCCCACAATACTCAACCCTCCAGGGTCCACAAACACGTGATTTAGTTCACCTACACAGGTCGTGCAAACACCGCTGTACTGTTTACACCAAGCCCAAGCACTCCGAGGGGGAGGCCGTGCCTCTTTGGATTAAATTTTTTACTGATCAGTTATTTGACGACGATCTCATCCATCACCTATGGGTGTTCTGTTCTTTATATGCACAGGGTGCTCTTCTGTTCAAGTAAATCACCACGTTCGGCTAAATAAACATCAACTTTGAGGCTATTTTATATTTCCATATTAAGATTGTCTTATTGGAAAAGAATTTTTGAAACTTAAAAAATAACAACAAACAACTTATAGGAATGCCTGGATGGCTCATTCGGTTAAGCATCTGACTCTTGATTTCAGCTCAGGTCGTGATTGCGGGGTTGGGAGATGGAGCCCCACATCGCGCTCCAAGCTTAGTGTGGACCCTTCGTAATATTCTCTCTCTCCCTCTCCCTCTGTCCCCCACCAAAAAAAACCCAAAACCAACCAACGAAGCAAACAAACAAAAAGCCTCTAACCCACCCCCCCAGTTCTCCTAATTATTTTAAGATAAAGCATGTGTTAATCTGATTTCTTAGATAACAAATGCAAGGACGGGTACTCCTCCCTGCAGTGGCCTAACAGATTTTCCTCATGCAAGTCAGTGTCTCTTAACCTTGTTTCCTCATCACACTTGTTAGAGATCTGTTAAAAATGCAATTGCCCAGGGACGTCTGGGTGGCTCAGTGAGTTAAGCCCCTGCCTTCAGCTCAGGTCATGATCTCAGGGTCCCGGGATCGAGCCCCACATCGGGCTCTCTGCTCAGCAGGGAGCCTGCTTCCCCCCCCCTCTCTCTCTGCCTGCCTCTCTGTCACCTTGTGATCTTTCTCTCTGTCAAATAAATAAATAAAATCTTTAAAAAAAATGCAATTGCCCAGGCTCCATCCTAAATTAGCTCTGAAGTCAAAAGGCATCTGCATCCCTGAAATGTCTCTGTGAGAGAGTCACAAAGCTCTATTGTGACTCGCCCCATGACTCGCACCCTGGCCCATGAACTTGAGCATGGGTGGCAGGCCCGAGCTGGCAGGGTTTGCCAGGCTCTCTCTTTTCTCTCTGTCATGACAACCAGCAGTGATCCAACTAGATGTTACTCTGTCACCTTGGTGTCACAGTGAACACAAGTGGGTGAGTCCCCATGAATACATATTGTGAACGGGAACCAAGTCTTTGCTTAATAAGCCATGAGATTTGGGGACTATGTGTTACCCCGCAGCCTGGAGAATCCCATCCGACTCAGCCATTCCCGGAAGTGACAGTGATACACAACCAGGATTGAGACTCACAGAGGTAAATGTACTTGAACATCACATATATACACATTAGTGTGGGCTGCATTCACAAGACAAAATGCGAGACTCCTGAGATGCTGATCGTCCTCCAGGCTCAGGGATTGCCAGGTGATACATGAAATTTTCATGAATGAACTTGCTGTGAAAAACTCTACTCATCACTGCTAAGAGTTACCCCCCCCAAATCTATGAAAACACAATGGCTTTCTCTGGGCTTTGTTCAGTTCCCTTTGAATATGAATTAATTCCTCATGGTTTTATAAAGAATTTGAAAACGAATGGAACCAATTATTCCCTGTATTTTCTCCATCACACCCCTGCAGAAATGAGCCTTTCTAGACCTCAGATTCCCCTGGAAGGAGGATATAGACAAATTCAGCCCTATTTTGACTAATATGCTGGTTGTAGGAGCCGGCTGGAAGTTATTTTTTTAAAAGTTAACCTCTTTTCAGTTATTTAAGAGCTGTGTTTTAAAGTCATTGAAAAATTGAACTGCCTTTGGCGAAATCAAGAATAGACTTGTACCTCTTTAACGGAACAAAAACACTTTACCCTTAAAATAGTTTTGGTCAACAACAAACTCATTGATAAAACATCACCAGGGGCGCCTGGGTGGCTCAGTGGGTTAAAGCCTCTGCCTTTGGCTCAGGTCATGATCCCAGGGTCCTGGGATCGAGCCCCACATCGGGCTCTCTGCTCCTCGGAGAGCCTGCTTCCTCCTCTCTCTCCCTGCCTGCCTCTCTTGCCTACTTGTGATCTCTGTCAAATAAATAAATAAAATCTTTTTAAAAAAAAACAAAACAAACATCACCAGCCTGCTTGGAAATGCAAGAACTCTGATCCTCTGCCGTAGTGGACTGGGTAGGGTTAACGCACCAGCAGAGGGCAAAGGAAGAAAAGGGGCTTCCCACAGAAACACAGCTCAGGGATCAGCATGAATCATACCACATCAGCTTCCTTCCTCCCTCCAGGGACCCTGACCGGTGAGTTCCTTCTTTTGCTCTCGTGGGACCTCCTGGACACCCGCCTCAACCTACAACCAATTGCTTTGGCCATTGATGTTTACAGATGGGGACACGGGGCTCAACCTCACAACCCTGAGATCATCACCTGAGCTAAAATCTATCAAGAGTCGGACGCTTAACCCACAGCGCCACTCAGGCGCCCCAAAATGGTTCTGCTTCTTGACAACAGAAGGACAGGCTGGGGCTGCAGTGAGCTGGAGAACTGAGAGGACCAGTGGGGCCCAAGAGATGATTAATTCTGGGCTGCCGAGAAGGGTCTACTTGATTCTAGCAAATCCTAAAGAAGGGGCCAAATGACTCATTGGATCCTAAGTGGACTTGGGTTTTATAGCAAATAATATAGCGGAGGATTTCTGTGGTAAATCAACTTTTATGTTTTCTCACAGGGCTAGTATTTCCCTTAAATGTATATATTTAAAAGACGGAGTCAGACACACCTATTGTTAGACCACAAGCTGGGAATTGGCCATTTTTCAGCCCGGTAAACATAAAACTACCCACTTCCATTCACCTCACCAATTCCAGAACCTTCTATGCTGTGCGGTCCAAACTACACTTCATGGCAACCTATTGCACAAACTGTGAACCCCATTCATTACGAGAAAAATACATATGAGAATTATTTGTTCCAATTTCAACAACTCCCTGCCTCTCTATCTAGGTTGGATGAGTAACTCTGACATGCTTGAGATAAAATCGAACATAAATTGGCTGACCGATTGGGCCTCTTGCTTGTGGTTCAAAGGTCAGAGGTTCCCTGATCACCTGAGGAGAGAGAAAACCACCAGAAATTCATTATTTGAAGCTTTTCTGGGGAATGCATGTTACTAGGTTTGTTTAAACATAATTTAAATATTAAAGGAACAAGGAAGTGGGAAAAGGGTGGGGGCAATGATGTATCACTTGCACACACACACAAAAAATAGGCAACTCTCAGAAGTTCTAAAAGAAATGCTGAGAACCGGCCAGAAAAGACAATTACTTTTATTTACATTCATATGCATAATTTCTAAAATAACATTTGATGTTGTCTCCCTTTGCTGTTTTCTCAGATCAAGATCTGATGGTTTTAACTAACTGTGCTTTTATTCTCAACCTTCTTTCCAGGGACTTCGTGAATCGGTGGGACTTAAACATTAGTGGCAAATGGAACCTTTTTCATCTTTCTTCTCTGGAGCCAGTCACGAGGCAGAGAGAATCCTGGTTATTCCCGAACATTTCTTCAAGGAATTACAATTAAATAGAATTTAGACCACTGTAAAAACGCGGGTTAGTAGGATTGGTATTTGTCTCTACCTTTCCTGGGCTTACATTACATGACAGGTCTGTTTTACCAGCGCTGGGGTGCCCTTCCCTCATGAAATAGTAAAAGTCGTGTTTCTACCCACATGCTACATTTGTGTACTAATGTAGGTAGAAATTTCTATCATCAAAGGCTTAACTAGACATGCAGGACTCATAAGGGGAGACAATATGGGCCATAAATACTAGAGTTTTTAACTTAAAACAAGTTTGGGTGGTGAATTTCCAGCTCTGGAGCAGGGACGTGAGAGATGGGGTGTCTGCGTGATTTTTTCCCGCGCGACACGCAAAGCGTTGTTTTGTGTCTTGTAACCCAGCGCCAGAAGTAGCAAGCCGAGTCAAAACAGAGAGGTTGTGTTTCAGCGAAGAAATGGAATCATAAGAGACATTGTATGCTAAACATAGCATCCTTCAAGCGCTCCTAATATAATACATCAGACAAAATACATCAATTAAAATAATGTAACAAAACACAGAGGAAAGTAGGAAAGAGAAAATTGCTTGTGGTACTTCAAAGGTACCACATGTCCCCCGAAATTCCCCGGAGGATTTCCTGGATGGTAAAAAACCCAACGTGAGCAAACATGCTTTCCAGCTGCAAAGCCCAAATGCAGACACGGATGGGGGGGCGGGGCTCCGGTTCTAGCTCTTCAAATAAAACACCAGGTGTTTACCTCAAAGATTGCCTGGAAGAGACAAGTACAAGTGGACGCCTAGAAATGAGACCAAAGCAGCTTAAACATGAAGTAAAAAGCATCCATGCGGAATTGACTGGAGGCCTCAGCCCCGGGGAGCCCACGTGGGCCGGGCAGCCCGGGACCCCAGTCCACGCTAGGGGCATCCCCCCGTGTCACCACACCCTGCACCTCCAAAACCGACTCTTTGGAAATCCATTTATGCATACTTCAGAAAAAAGTGGGAACTCTAAGTTACATTTGATGGTGATGAAATTTTCTTCCACAGAAAAGACATCTCTCCGTGTGCTATTAATTTAAAGGGCATCTGGCCAAGCCATTTATAAAGGTGCAGCCTCCAAGGGGGGAAAAAAATGAAGAAAAGGGATTCACTTTTCTTGAACTTTTTCTATTAAGGAAATGGTTTCTCTTCTCTTGCGACGTTAGGGATGTGAGCCTCTAACTACGCTGCTCTGCCTGGTTTTCAAGGGAATCCGAGAGAATGGGCTAAAAAAGAATACGCATTTGGGCCTTAATCAGAGTTGTGGGGATGACAGTGTTCTGGAAATTACTGCAAACACTGCGACTTTCCACCCTCTGGACACGAACACTGTAGTAATTTCATTGAGCGAGGAAAGGCTTGGAGAGAGAACCGAGGCAGCGCGGGGGGCACACAGACACTTGGTCTCAGGGGGTGATGAATTCAGGGCTGGGATCCCTGCCAGGTCGGGCTGGTAGGGGCTGTAGAAACAAATCCTGATTTATTTGCCCCAGCGCGTTGCTTGAGCGAGGCGCTGTGAGCCCAGTGGCCGCAGTATAGACCCAAGTGGGCTAATCAATTCGCCTTTGAGGCTGCTTTATTCCAGATCAGTAACTGGGCTCTCCTCGGTGTGACGGCGGTTGTGCCAATGGAACTTTCCGAGAGAACAGCCATTAGGTCCGACTCTCTGCCTCAAGGAAGTCAGTCTGAGTTTTCAACATCTTCCCTTCTTCTTACTGTTTGGGGATTTTTTTGTATTTTCTTTTGTTTTTATTTTTTTGGTTTTGTCTCCCTTGTGCTTTCTTGGGGCCCATTTTCCAAACTTTAGACTGTTAGTTTGGTGGTATCTTTATATTTGACGATTTTTTGTCCACTTGAGCCTGATTTGTAAAGACATCCTCCTGATGAGATGTTATGGGGCGCCTGGGTGGCTCAGTGGGTTAAGCCTCTGCCTTCAGCTCAAGTCATGGTCCCAGGGTCCTGGGATCGAGCCCCGCATCGGGCTCTCTGCTCAGCGGGGAGCCTGCTTCCTCCTCTCTCTCTGCCTGCTGCTCTGCCTACCTGTGATCTCTCTCTCTCTCTCTGTCAAATAAATAAAATCTTAAAAAAGAGAGAGAGAGAGATGTGTCTTGAGCACCAAAGCCCTAGCCCCTGCCCTTGAGCTCCCGATGGTGTTAAAGGGCATTTATGTTTCCGACTCCCCTAATGGATAAGAAAGCCCAGCAGACAGGGCAGTGTTGTACTCCCGTCTCGGAGCCCCACTATTGATGTGATGCGTGCCTTATCAGAACCTCAACAAAGTCTTTCCAATAATTTTGCAAACAAAAGGTTTCAAAGAGTTGAATAAAGGAACGAATAAAGGATGCACCCCCATAGAATTCAATGCCAAGTGAAACACTTTGGAAACTGCACTTAATCAGAAATTCTAAAAACAATTTTTAACATCATCTATTTTTTTTATTATTTTCTAGCAAAAGAAACTGAGGAGATATAAGCGGTTTGTAATCCATGGCAGCGTGTTTGAAAAGGGAAAAATTCAGTGACTGCCATACCCTGGATAGAGACAGAGGAGGCCCTTCCTGGGAATGATCTGAAAATGTGTAAATCAAGTCCCCTGACCAACCACCTTCTTCACAGGTGACTACTGAAGATGTATAAAAACGGGAAGCAAAACACGTGAAACACAGGGAGAGAAAACCCAGATCCGTGCCCCCACAGGGAGCCGGACACAGAAGAGCAAGGGCTCTGAGGACCCGGATGAGGAGCCCTCCCCACACCCCAATCTCAGGTCTGTACCTCCTCACCCCCCAAGGCAAACACAGCCTTCTCTCCAAGCCGCCTGCATGGGCTTTGGCTAGTCATGTTTTTGAGAGGCTTACACTGGGTTCCAAAATTGTTTGGTGTCTTTTATGCCTTCGTGTTTTTTATAGTCATTTTGAAATCCTTGGAGGCATTGCAAGAAGACCAGAGAAGAGTTACCCAAAGGAATCTCCAGGACCATTCTCGCTTATAGAATGCTTATAGAACCCATCACTTCCCGGGGCCTTTGGGAGGTGGATTAGTTTGGGCTGAAACTACATGCAGGTGTTTGATAGCGGATTCCCCTCCCACCACCCTACCTTCAGCAAACAGGTCAATTTGCATTTTGTCTTAGTTTGCTGAGAATCTATCTGTGATCTTAGCATTCTGGGGGTAAAAATGTAAATGCCCAGTTCAGAGAAACAAAATGAATCTTGTCAAATAAGATCAGAATGTCAAACAAGGAAGAGGAGGAGAAAGGAAGGGAAGGAGAGAGGAAGAAAATAAGAAAGAAGTAATCAATTTCATCCACTTCTAGTCACCGGAAGAGCTGTTGTTGGAGGTGGAAATTATTACGGAAATTCGTTAAGTAATTCTGTGATTTATAAAGCCGCAGAGTTTATGGGACACCTGGGTGGCTCAGTTGGTTAAGCGGCTGCCTTCGGCTCAGGTCATGATCCTGGCGTCCTGGGATCGAGTCCCACATCGGGCTCCTTGCTCGGCAGGGAGCCTGCTTCTCCCTCTGCCTCTACCTGCCACTCTGTCTGCCTGTGCTCGCTCTCTCATGCTCTCTCTCTCTGACAAATAAATAAATTTAAAAAAAAAAAAGCCGCAGAGTTTAGATGCTGATTTACAGCACATCTCTACTCTCAAAAGAATATAGAAGACTTGGGAGATTATAATACACATAAAAATTCACATTCCACTCTGCTTGACCAAATAAAAGTGTGAATTTCAACTGTGGTCCTGTCGGAGTGGCTGGTCTTCTGTGTCGCCAGGGAGGGTGAAATGTCTCCAAGTTGCCACGTCTCCTCCCTCTATCTGCAGGGGCTGTATATGGCGGGAAGAGGCAGAGACCACAGTAAAATTCCTCATAATTATAGACTGGAATTAAGAAGGCCCCATTCCGCGTTATTTTTAAGTAACCGCTGCTTCTAGTTGTCAACATGTCAACATGTCTCCCTTCCAGGCATCCACCATTCACTGTCACTTGAGACGGGTGGGCTACTGTGTCCTTGCTTTTAGTAACTGGTGGCGACTTGAGTGGTGTAGAGATTTGTCTTTCTGTTGCAGAAGCTGCTGCTTGGGGCACATGGGTGGCTCAGTGGGTTAAGCATGTGCCTTCAGCTCCAGTCATGATCTCAGGGTCCTGGGATCGAGCCCCGCATCCGGCTCCCTGCTCGGAGGGGAGTCTGCTTTTTCCTCTTCCCCTCCTCCTGCTTGTGCTCCCTCGCTCTCTCAAATAAAGAAATGTAATTAAAAAATAAAGAAGGAGATGCTGTATAATACGACTGAACGGATGATTCTTTTTTTAAGATTTTATTTATTTATTTGACACAGAGAGAGACAGAGAACACAAGTAGGCAGAGAGGCAGGAGGGCGGGGGGGTGGGGGGCTCCATCCCAGGACCCTGAGATCATGACCTGAGCCGAAGGCACACGCTTAACCCACTGAGCCACCCAGACGCCCCTGAACAGATGATTCGGATTAAAATTGTTCTTAATGGAAGCACTTTCCTTCATTATTTTTTTTAATTTTTTTTAATTTATTTATTTGTCAGAGAGAGAGAGGGAGAGAGAGAGAGTGAGCACAGGCAGACAGAGTGGCAGGCAGAGGCAGAGGGAGAAGCAGGCTCCCCGCCGAGCAAGGAGCCCGATGTGGGACTCGATCCCAGGATGCTGGGATCATAACCTGAGCCGAAGGCAGCCGCTTAACCAACTGAGCCACCCAGGCGTCCCAACTTTCCTTCATTATTACTATTATTTGTTATCTTTTTTGAAACCAGTTATGGGCACTGGTTAAGACAGACAAGGTGTACCACCAGGAAGTTCCAAGTTCGATAGTGGAGGCAGGGAACCCTGCAGTCCTGTCGCCCACCTGATCGCTTACAGAGCCACTCAGGAAACACGGAGCCCAGGTTCGGCTAGGTTTCCGACCAGGGGCAGCTTGTCCTCAGTACACATTTGGCAATGTCTGGAGACATCATGTGTTTTCACCCCAGAGAGAGGGTCCTCCTGGAATCTAGTGGGAAAACAGGCCAGGAAGGCTGCTAACATTTTAAGATGTTCTTAGGGGTTCCAGGGCCCGATTCCAATTCCAGTGTGTGTGTGTGTGTGTGTGTGTGTGTGTGTGTGTAGGCTTCCCCACACCAACAAGTCTGAGAATTTAACCCAATCCTGACACTATCTACCCGGAGACAACATCAGATCCACAGGCAAGGGGCCCAGTCCAACAAGACTGCCCTCCATTTCAGCTGCCCCTCGCAAACCCAGGTGGCCGCCCATACTTCTGACCAACTGGCTCTAAATCAGAGGTTTTCATGCCCCCGTCCTTGGGTTTCCTCTCTGTCTCAAATAAATAAATAAGTTGCTAGAATGGCTCACAGAGCTCAGGAAACCCATTTACTTGCTACATTACTGATTTATCACAAAGGCTATTAAAAGATATGCATCAACAGCCATATGAAGAGTTACACGGGGTGCAGTCCTGAGCAGAGAAGCTTCTGTCCTTGTGGAGCGTGGGGCCAGGCACAGTGACACGTAGAAGTGTTCTGGCTCCCTAATCCGGAGACCCTCTGACCCCCTCCTTTCGGGTTTTTATGGAGGTTTTATTACTCAGGTGTGATGGTTTAAGTCATTGGCCATTGGTGATTGGGTGAACCTGTAACCCCTCTCCCTGCCCCGGAAGTCAGGGGGTGGGACGGAAGGGTCCTCTAATCACGTGGTTGGTTCCCCTGACAACCAGCCCTCGGCCTTAGGTGCTTTCCAAATCACCTCACTAACGTAGACACAGTTGTGGTGGAAAGGGGCCCGTTAGGTGGCTCTGGAGGGATTTCCAGAACTAAGGACAAGAGGCAAATATCAGAACAAAAGATGCTCCCTGTGCTCATATCGCTCAGGAAATGCCAAGGGTTTTGGCAGGGGCCATGGACGAAGACCAGATATATGAGAAATACATTTTGGCCACAGGAATGACCAAATATATGCGTTTCTTCTAAATCACGGTAACACAAATGCACAGAACAGCTCCCACCACGAAGAATTATCTGGCCCCAAACATCAGTGCTGCTGAGGCTGGTCTAAGGAATCAACTAGAACTCATACATCAGGGAAATTGAAAGACAGGTTTGGAGTGATAAGCAAAATTGGGCAATTGATTTTTAGGCAGGGATGGATCAGAGTTCAGGCAGAAAACAGAAGGCCCCCTGAAATACTGAAATTCGAGATCTTACATCAGGGCAGTGCTATCAGCGCTCTGCCCCTATCTCCTGGGACTTCCGCAGGGAGCTTTGTGCGCACCAGCTCTACAGGTCTCCGACTCGCAAGGAGCGCCCCTCTCCTTGTCGAAAAGCAGCTCTAAGACCACTGGAAGCTGCTGGGCAAACAGGAGGAGCTGCAAGCTTGGGAGGTCACCGGGCTACCACACTCAGGCCAGGGCACCCCCAGGCATCCCAGAAGTCCCAGGTGGAGGGGAGCGCGGAACCCAGGCTCAGCCTCAGCTCCCCGTGCCAGGACGAAGAGCCTGCACCTTCGCTCTGTGGGTAGAGACCAGGGCTTTGTTTTTATTGCTGTTTTATTTTATTTTGTTTTGGTTTGGTTTTTGCACGCGCCACTACCCAGCACAAGGTCAAGCTACCAAGGTTAATGCCCAGTCAAGTGAACTAATTAATAAATTAGACCAACCTAGGGGGGCCCGGCGTGGCAGACACACTCTAGGGCGGCCCCCTCCCACGATCCCCACCTCCTGGCGTTCACGCTCTGTGTAATCCCCTCTGCTTGAGCGTGGGTGGGACCTGTGACCTGCAGGGGTGACAGGAGAAACGTGATTACCCGTACGTGACTACGTGACTGCAGCGCCCAGCCTGCTGGAGCCTTCTCTCTTCTTCCTGGCTTTGAGGAGGCAAGCTGCCCTGGGCAGCGCTGCTTAAGGAAACGGACACTTGGCTTGGTGTCCAGCTGCCCGGGAGAAAATGCAGCCTCGGTCTGACACCTGCCAGGACCCTGTTGCAGGAGCTGGGAAGGGGGCTATAAGCCTCAGCTAGGACAGTCACGCTGGCCAACACCCCACAGCAGCCTTGCAGAGGCCCCAGCCAAGCTGTGCCGCGAGATGGTAAATGTGCGCGGTTTTAGGTTCCTGAGTCCGTGGCAATATTGTTGCGGGGCAGTAGATAACTAATACAATTGAGTGTAGGGGCCAAAAACTTTGCCGGTCTTCCCTTCCCGGTTCTCCGGCTGCTCTAATCATGAAACTGACAGGACACAGATTAACAGGAGAAAAACAGATTTCGTTTTGCACCTATGGGAGCCCATAGAAATATGAGACTCTAAGAAGTGACCAAGACAAGCAACTTTTATACCGTTTAGACCAAGAAACCATAAATCCATGAAGAACTGACAAAAGTTGGGGCTTGGAGTAGCAAATTAGTGGAGAAGGAGCCGGTTTGCTCCCACGACCTTCTAGGCCTTGACTTCCCCGTCTCTGGCAAGAAGGACGCTTCCTTTCTTCCCCGGGACACGGAGGGGACCTTCACGGGGGACACTTATGTCCCGCTTCCAGGGCACAAGGGAGGTCAGAGCGTCCTCGCGCTCGCTCTTTCTCATGTAACTTAAATTCCAAACAATCGACGCGTCAAAGTGGCGACGGCGTGAGCGACGATGGGGGTCAGCGGTGCCCGCC